>JAHKKF010492389.1:0-11569 GCA_019740295.1 Labeo calbasu
GTTTCTAACATGATTATCATGTTGCTAACATGATTAAAAAGTTACTAGCATGTTATTAGCATGTTCCTAACATTATTAGCATGTTGTTAGCATGATTTACATGTTGTCAGCATGTTGTTAGCATGATTAGCCCAAAGACCAGAATAACAGTCCATTTTTTGTTTGTTCTTAAAGTTGACATCTTTGCATGCTTTGCGTTGCTTCACTTTGTTTTTGCTGTTTTGTTTGATTAGTATAATTTAATTTATCTGTTTATCTTTTTTAGAATTGGAAAGGGAAGACATTGTGTGATAAGTGAGGTCTGTGATTGAAAATCAAAAAAGCAGTGCTTGAAAAGTCCTTGAAAGTCCTGGAATTTCATTTTACAGTATCTGGACGAACCCTGGCATCAGAAAGACAGAACTATGATATGTGTTTATTCCATTAATTTTCAATCACTGGATCACGGTGTGCGTCTCTGTCCTCCAGGTTTCATCCCGGTCTGTAGTTTGGGTCTGTCTCAGGTGGGCCGTATGAATCTGGGGAAGGACGCCAGCACGTTTAAGTACTACACCATGTGCGGCCTGCAGGAGGGGTTCGAGCCCTACGCCGTCAACATGAACCGCGAGGTGACCATGTGGTTCAGCAAACGCCTGCCCACCTTCTGCAACGTCCCCAAAGACCACCATCACATCGCGGTGAGGATGAGCGGACGAGCCGCGTGATTGATTATCGATCGGAAACCTTCCTTTTGTTCTCAGGCTCCCGCCGGACCAACACCATCAATGGAGCTTTAAGTTCAGACTTAATGAACCGCTTTTGTTCCTGAAAAAGCTGTTCTGGGATCCTCCAGGACCTCACAGAGACATTCGTATTGATTTGGATGGAAATGTTCCAGATCAATATGAATGCATCTGTTTGGTTTCTGTGCAGGTCCTGTATTAGGATTTGTGTAGGTCTTTAAAGTCTTAATTCTACAAATGAAGGCCTTAAAATGTCTTAAATCACAGCAGAAAGTCTTAATTAAATGCTATATACGTAAAAATAAATCTCTTCCTCAGTATTTCTGTCTTGCTTAATGATATAAATATCCAAACATGCTTAAATCAAGATATATTTTCAGCATAATGCAAATGCAAATTAAAGATATGAAGTCTTGTTTTCTGAGAAATCTATCAAAATGAAATGAGTTTATGATTAAAACAAGAACAAATATCTGTTAGTGGGGACTGAAAATGTTTTCTTTTGAACAGCGTTTGTACAAGGAGCTTAAAGTGCTTGAAGTACTTGAATTTGACTTTTAGAAATTTAAGGCCTGGAAAGCCCTTGAAAATAACAATGTTTCTGAAGAGGCACTTGAAAAGTGCTTGAATTATTGAATTATATTATAAGAGTTTTATGTATCTTTAATATATTTTCACACAAAAAATCTGAAAAAACAAAATACTTTTTTTTTGCTTATTTCAGTTAATAAAAAATAAAAAGTAGTAGTAGTACTGACAGTGTCGTGTAAACATGAATGAAGACGAGAAAAGCGAAACAGATTAACTGAATCAATTGAGTGAGTCATTTACGCTGGAACCGCTCCGATTGATGCAAACTTGTGACTTCGATCATTCTTTTCAAGCGATTCACTAGCAAAAAAACGATTAAATTAAAAGAGCCAATCATTTTTGAATTTCAACATAGCTTGTAACAGTTTGAAAAAGCATGTAGTGATGGGTGAAACTAAGTTTTTTGAAACTCTGAATCAGTTAAACCATTGCGTCGCAAAATGATTCACTGTTTTGAAGTGCTCCAATTGGATCACGTATGACGAATCATTTGATTCCAATCGAGACTTCAGAGTACGTATCGTGAATCATTTGATTCAGATTGGAACTTTGGAGCAGGTTCAGGAATCATTTAATTCAGATCGATACTTTGGTGCTGGTTCGCAAATAATTTGATTTAGATTGGAACTTTAAAAAGCGCTGAGCGTGAATCATTAGATTCATATCAGAACTTCGGAGTGGGTTTGTGAACTATTTAATTCAGATCGGAACTTCTGTGCAGGTTCGCAAATCATTTGATTTAGATCGGAACTTCGCATATCGCAAATCATTTGATTACGAATGGAAATTCAGAGCAGGTTCACAAATCATTTGATTCACTTTGGAATTTTGAAGTGTGGAGCGCAAATCATTTGATTCAGATTGAGACTTCAGTGCAGGTTCGCAAATCATTTGATTCACATCAGAACTTCGGAGCGGGGTCGTGAAGTATTTGATTCAGATTGGAACTTCGGAGCAGGTTCACAAATCATTTGATTTAGATCGGAACTTTGTATATCGCTAATCATTTGATTCCGAATGGAACTTCGGAGCAGGTTCACAAATCTTTTGCTTCACATTGGAAATTTGAAGTGTGGAGCACAAATCATTTGATTCAGATCGAAACTTCAGTGCAGGTTTGCAAATCATTTGATTTAGATTGGAGCTTCGGAACAAGTTTACAAATCGTTTGCTTTACATCGGAACTTTAAAGCACGGAATGCAAATTATTTAATTCAGATCGGAACTTCGTAACGGCCGTGAATCATATGATTTAGATCAAGACTTTGGTGCAGGTTCGCAAATTGTTTGATTTAGATCGGAACTTTGAAGCGTGGAGTGCGCATCATTTGATTCAGACATTGATGCAGGTTAGCAAATCATTTGATTCAGTTCAAGACTTCAGAGAGCGTCACAAATCATTTGTTTAAGATCAGAGGATTTCAGAGTGGTTTTGTAAATATTTTTTTTATCAAATCCCTTAAGAAAATTAGCCATGGTTTTAATTTGAAAGGGAAGACATTGTTTGATAAGTGAGATCTCTGATTAAAGTCCTTGAAAATCAAAAATGTAGTGCTTGAAAAGTCCTTGAAAGTGCTGGTATTTCATTTTACAGTATCTGTACAAACCCTGATTGAATTGATTTATCTGATCTCACTGGTGATATTTGTTCTTCATTTTAATGAGTTTCTCTGAAAACAAGACTTCATATCTTCACCAATTGTGATTCTCCAGTAAGTGCGTCTTGTTTTAAGAATATTTGGACATTTGGCTGGAAAACAAGACAGACATCCGGATGAGGAACATCAGTGTTATGCAGTGCGATCAGTTATTTCCATATTAAAGTTAAGCTGTTTTATAGTCTGAAACTAATGGAAATCAGTATGAAGCTGCATTTTCAGAATTGCAAATACAACACTGTGCTCCCTAGATGAGAACACATTGTGTTCCCTTTCATTTATTCCTTCAAGTTAGTCTTGAAAAAGTATTATCCAAAAGCACCTGCAGAATCCCCGTGTATGCACAGTGTTTGAATCCCGTCATGTTTGCAGGTCACGAGGATCGACGGGACGGTGGACAGTCCTCCGTGTCTCAAAGTGACCCATAAGACGTTCGGGACTCAGAACAGTAACGCTGACATGGTGTTCTGCAGACTCAGTATGCCGGTGGAGTTTCACTCGTGTTTCAGGAGCAGCGCTTACACGCACGTCAACGGTCTGTGTGAGGACGAGCCGCTCAAGCTCAAACACAGGTCAGACGTCGAGATGAGCTCTTTAAGATGTGATTCAGTCATTCTCAATGCCCTCAATGAGAGAGTTCATCTCATGGCTTTTGGAGACAAAGCTCTGGTTCATGTTTGTTTGATCAGTAGTGTGTGTGTGAATGTTTCCAAAGGCATCCAGTGAAATCCACCAAACACTCGGATGAAGGCAGAAGAACAGATTACAGCAGCATCACCACAGTAAGTTCTGGTTCAACAGTGAACATCTCATCCAAAACAGTTTGTGGTTCATGGCTGATATGAGAATAAATGTTCTTGATGTTTAATTTAGGTTCATTTTAGTTGGGTTTTTCATTGTCTCTATTCCAGGTTCTTTTAAAACACTAGTGAAAGAAGTAGTTCTGTCATTATTTAAGGTGTGTTCAACTCCAAGAACTCTAAGTAACTATAATAACTAAAACAATAACTTTAATGATACCTATAACAATAAATGTAATGACTAATATAACTATAGTATAGTATACTATACAGTAACTACATACTGTACTGATAACCATAACAATAAATGTAGTAACTGTAATAACTATAACAATAGATATAACTAGATGAGTAAAGTTTGAGAACAAACTTTCAGTTGGCTTGAGAAAGCCGAGCCTGAAAGTTTGAAGCAGATGTGAAAGTATGAAAGCAGCTAGCATGATTTAACATGATTAGCTTGTTGCTTGTATTTTATAGGCTGATTACAATGTTGTTAGCATGATTAGCATGTTGTTAGCATAATTTGCAAGTTACTAGACTGTTGTTAGCATGATTATCAAGTTACTAGCATGTTTTGCGCATGATTAGCATGTTACTAGCATGATTTTCTAACATGGCTAACATATTACTAGCTTGTTGTTAACATGTTTCTAACATGATTAGCATATTACTAGCATGTTGTTAACATGATTGGCATGTTGCTAGCATGATTAACATGTTACTAGCATATTGGTAGCATGATTAGCAAGTTACTAGTATGTCGCTAGCATGATTAGCATGTTGTTAGCATGTTACTAGCATGTTGCTAACACGATTAACATGTTACTAGCATGTTGTTAGCATGTTTTTAACATGATTAGCATTCTGCTAGCATGATTAGCAAGTTACTAGCATTTTGTTAGCATGATTAGCATGTTGTTAGCATGTTTCTAGTATGATTAGCATGTAACTAGCACGTTGCTAACATGATTACGAAGTTACTAGCATGTTGTTAGCACGATTAGCATGTTACTAGCACGTTGCTAACATTTTTCTATCATGATTAGCATGTTACTAACATGTTTCTAACATGATTAGTGTGTTACTAACATGTTGTTAGCATGATTAGCATGTTACTAGCATGTTTCTAGTATGATTAGCATGTAACTAGCACGTTGCTAGCATGATTGCCAAGTTACTAGCATGTTGTTAACATGATTAGCAAGTTACTAGTATGTTTGTAGCATGATCAGCATGTTACTAGCATGTTGCTAGCATGATTTAGATAGCTAGATAGATTAGAAATATTAGAGTGAAAGCTTAAATGAGCCTAAATTGATTAGAAATAGTACATAAAAGGGAAGCTTGATTGAGCCTCAAGGGATTCTGGGAAGTGTTGAAGAGTGTTGGCTCATTTGAACATTCCGTCAATGTAAGTCTATGGGATTTTTGGTGGTTTTGATAGTCTGGTTTATAAAAACTGTAAGCCGGATCAGTCTGAAAAGATATAGCACACAGAGTCAGAGCAGTCTGAAGGTTTGGGCCGAGTTGAAAGCTCTAGTCATGCAAGTTGAAAAATGTCAACTAGAAAATTGTGAATCATGCTGTCAAGCTCCACAAACAGCTGCGTATAATCAGTGTAATGAGTCACGTGACTCTTCAGGATGTGTTGTGTGTCTCCCGCAGTACTATCACTCGGTCAGGATATTCGCGGGTCAGGACCCGTCCTGCGTGTGGGTCGGCTGGGTCACCCCTGACTACCATTACTATAGCAACCACTTCAGCCTCAGCAAAAACCGCACGGTGACCGTCACCCTGGGAGACGAGCGGGGTCGCGTGCACGAGAGGTGAGCGCTCGCCGTTACCGTGCGATGTGTTGTGATAGGTCATGTGATGTGCTGACCTCTCTGTGTCATGTGACAGCGTGAAGAGGTGTAACTGTTACATGGTGTGGGGTGGAGACATCACCAGCGCCGCACACTCGTCCAGCCGTAGCAACGTTGATTTAGAGATCGGGTGCCTCATCGATTTGGCCACGGGTCTGTTAACATTCACAGTCAACGGAAAAGAGCTTCCCACGTCATACCAGGTACCGTCAGCTTTCATGCTACCAGAACTAGAACCAGAACTGTGATTACTGTGACAAAAAGCTCTGGGTCTCATATTATCAGGTGAATCACAAAAACAGATGTGATTTATGGTAAATGAGTGTCTGAAACAGTGGTGAGGCCAGAAATTTTTAAATGAGTGGACTTTGGTGAAACAGGGTGGACCTCAGTGCCTTTGGCTCAAAAAGAAAAAGGCCAAAAATATGAACTAAAATATATGCTAGAAACATGCTAGTAACTTGATAATCATGTTAGAAACATGTTAGCAACATGTTAGTAACTAGCTAATAATGTTAAACAACATGATTATTATGTTAGAAAACATGCTTACAACATGCTAATCATGCTAAAACATGCTAACAACATGCTAATCATGTTCGAAACGCATTAGCAGCATGTTAGTAACTTGTTAATCATGCTGGAAACATGTTAGCAACATGCTAGTAACTAGCTAAAAATGTTACCATGCTAACAACATGTTAATCATGTTAAAAACATGTTAGAAACAAGCTAGTAACTTGTTAATCTTGCTAAAAACATACTAACAACATGCTAGTCATGTTAGAAACATGCTAGCAACTTGCTAATCACGTAACAATCACGTTAGCAACATGTTAGCAACTTGCTAGTCATGTTAGAAACATGTTAACAACATGCTAATCATGCTAAAAACATGCTAGCAACTTGTTAATCATGTTACAAACACGTTACCAAAATGTTAGTAACTTGCTAATCATGCTTGAAACATGTTAACAGCATGCTGATCATGTTAGAAACATGTTGGCAACATGATAGTAACTAGCTAATAATGTTAACATGCTAACAACATGTTAATCATGGTAAAACATGTTAGAAACATGCTAGTAACTTGCTAATTATGATGGAAACATGTTAACAACATGCTAATCATTCTAAAAACATGCTAGCAACTTGCTAATCATATTACAAGCATGTTACTAACTTGCTAATCCTGCTAGAAACATGTTAGCAAAATGCTAATAATGTTAAAACATGTTAACAACATGCTAATCATGTTAGAAACGCATTAGCAGCATGCTAGTAACTTGTTAGAAATATGCTAGCAGAATGTTAATCATGCTAGAAACATGTTAGCAACATGCTAATAACATGCTAATTATTATGGAAACATGTTAACAACATGTTAATCATACTAAAAACATACTAGCAACTTGCTAATCATATTACAAGCATGCTACTAACTTGCTAATCCTGCTAGAAACATGCTAGCAAAATGCTAATCATGCTAGAAACATAGTAACAATATGTTAGTAACATGCTAATCATGTTAGAAACATGGTAACAACATGTAAAAAATGTTAGAAACATGCTAGCAAAATGTTAATCATGCTAGAAACATGCCAGCAAAATGCTAATCATGTTAGAAACATGCTAGTAACAAGCTAAAAATGTTAAAAACATGCTAACAACATGTTAATCATGTTAGAAACATGATAGTACCTTTGCTAATCATGCTAGAAACATGCTAGTAACATCCTAACCATGTTAGAAACATGCTAGTAACATGCTAGTAACATGCTAATGATGCTGGAAACATGGTAACATGTTAATCATGTTAGAAACATGTTAGTAACTTTGCTAATCATGTTAGCAAAATGCTAATCATGCTAGAACATGCTAGCAAAATGCTAATCATGTTAGAAACATGCTAGCAACATGCTAGTAACAAGCTAAAAATGTGAAAAACGTGATAACATGTTAATCATGTTAGAAACATGATAGTAACTTTGCTAATCATGCTAGAAACATGCTAAGATCTACCTATCTATCTGTCTGAATATCGATCTATCTATCCATCTATCCGTCTGTCTGTTTTTCAAAAAAAATTGTATTATCTTAAAACTTTAACATGTAAACTACTTGAAACTTCAAACTACTTTAAACTGAAAACATTCAAACTTATAGCTTTAACACTTTTTTAAACTTTCTGTTCTGGCTTTCTGAAGTCAACTTAAAGTTTGTCTTGACATACTTATTTTTGTAAAAACCAGTATCACATTTATAATCTGAGTTTTGGAGGAAAAACGGCGTTTTATGATATTGATATTGATATTGATTGACTATATGAAATGACATAAAAATGTACATTTTCTGCCCCCTTCTCTTGAATTTTGTGATTATTCGAAGCACATTTAAACTGAATAGCGCAGTACAAGAGCACACTCTAAACGCACTGCTCTGAAATGAGTGTGTTTGTGGTCCAGGTGGAGCCCAGCACAAAACTGTTTCCTGCTGTGTTTGTGCGTCCGACGAGCTCCAGTCTCTTCCAGTTTGAACTGGCTAAAATCAAGGTGAGCACATCTTCATGTTTCAGTAGCTAGTCTTTATAAGAGGAACTACCTGGATTCTTGAGCTGCTCTCCGACCAGAGTTTTTCTGACTCTTCTCGTGCAGAACGCCATGCCCATCTCGTCCGCCATCTTTAAGAGCGAACACAAGAATCCCGTTCCTCAGTGTCCTCCACGACTGGACGTCCAGACCATTAGCTCTGTGCTTTGGAGCCGAATGCCCAACATCTTCCTGAAGGTGGAGACGGCCCGTGTGAGCGAGAGGCACGGATGGATGGTCCAGTGTGTGGAACCGCTGCAGATGCTGGCTGTGCACATCCCAGAGGAGAACCGGTGCACACCTGCACACACATTAATCATTTATATTTACCATATTGACATTACAAATATGACTTATATTGATTACATATTATTCATGTGTTTTTAATAAAAATGTAAAACATTTATAAATAAAATTAATTTTGTATTGTTTATAAATGTAACTAATTTAAATTATTTCAAATTATTTTTTCAAAATTTGTCAAAATAATTTACAATAAATATAATGTTTATATTTTTAATATAATTAATTTAATATTTTCAATTAAATATAACATTTAATTTAATTGAAATTACATTTTTGCAGTCAAAATTAAATTCATTTAACAACAAATTCAAAATTGTAATCTTTTTTTAAAAATAAATACTTTATAAATATAAAGCTGTCATTATTATATTATAAATATAATGAATGTAACTTAATTTAAAAAAAATATGTAAAAAGATAATACATTTTATTTAATATCAGTAAATGTAATGTATTTCTGCAGTAAATACATCTATAAATATAAATGATTTATGTTTTATAAATGTATATATATTGTTTCTAAATTAAAAATAAGTACATTTTTATATACATATAATGTGTGTGTGTATGTAAAATCTATATATACGATCTAAAGACATCTATAAATATATAAATATTCATGTTTGTTTAATTAAAATTAATTTAATAAAATGTATAAATAAATTTTTAATGAAAAACGAAAACTTAATGCATCTATAAATATAAATTATTTATATTAAAATAAATTCAAATAGAAATTTATATTAAAAATTAATTTATAAATACATTTTTGCAATTAAAATTAAGTGCATTTAGCAATATAATACATTTATTTTATTATTATTATATTATATATATATTTTTTTATTTAAAAATATACATATATCATTATTGTATTCTAAATAAAATTATTTTAAATTAATTTGAAATTATATTATAAATATTCATACAGATAGTTCATTTTATTTATTGTTATTAATATTTTTTGTCATTTATTATTAATTTTTCAAATTTGATAAAGCACCCAATTGTATGAGGTTTGTGAGGTGATGATTAGTTCATCAGTGCTGGTGCTCGTGCTGACAGCGAACGCTCGTGCCGCAGGTGTGTGGACATCATGGAGCTGTCGGAGCAGGAGGATCTGCGCACGTTCCACTATCACACGCTGAAGCTGTACTGCGCTCTGTGCGCTCACGGGAACACGCGCGTGGCTCACGCCCTCTGCAGTCACCTGGACCAATCGCAGCTGCTCTACACCATCGACAACCAGTATCTGTCGGGCCTGCTGCGCGAGGGCTTCTACGACGTCCTCATCAGCGTGCACCTGGAGACGGCCCGAGCCGCCCGACGCATGATGAACAACGAGTTCATCATCCCCATCACGGCCGAGACGCGCGGCATCCGCCTCTTCCCTGACGCCTCCAAACGCCACCGGCCGCCGGGCGTCGGTCTCAGCACGTCCCTCAAACCCAGGTTATTATAGTTTTGCATTTTTACAGGAGTAGTTCACTTCCAGAACAAATATGTACAGATAATGTACCTTGTCTTTCTGTCTTCAGTTGTAAAGAAATTATGGTTTTTGAGGAAAACATTTCAGGATTTCTCTCTATATAGTGGACTTCTATGGTGCCTCGAGTTTGAACTTCCAAAATGTAGTTTAAATGCAGCTTCAAAGGCTCTAAACGATCCCAGCTGAGGAAGAAGGGTCTTATCTAGCGAAACAAGTGGTTATTTTCTTAAAAAAAAAATTAGAGCATACATTTAACCATCAGTAATGAACAAAAAACCAAAATGTAAAAAAATTGAACAAAAAAAACAAACAAACAAATGAACAAATAAATATATATTTAATCATCATAAATAAAACATTTAAATAAATGAAAATTTATAAATAAATTAAAAGATTTATATGAAATAAATCACCATTTACATGAAATAAATCACCATAAACAGATTTGCATTTAATCATCATTAATAAAATTAACAATAAATAAATCATTGAAAAAAAAAATAAATGTGCAGTTAATCATAATTAAATAATTAAAATGAAATATTTTATAAACCAATTTATATTAAATCATCATATAAAGGAAATGAATTTATATTATAAAACACAGTTAATCACAATAAATAAATAAACAAACTCATGTTCAACCATCATAAATGACTAAAATAAATGTTACAATTTATAAATAAAGTTTATATGTAATAAATCACCATAAACAGATTTACATTTAATTATTAATAAAATCAACAATAAATTAATAAATATTACAAAAAATAAATGTGTAATCAATCATAATTAAATAATTAAAATTAAAGATTTTATAAACCAATTTATATTAAATCATCAGGAATAAAATCTGAATAAACAATAAATTATAATAAAAATAATATATTTATTTAAAAAAAAAAATAAATTATAAATAAATAAAACACACAGTTAATCACAATAAACAAACAAATAAATAAACTCATATTTGACGACCATAAATAAATAAATAAATAAAATAAATGTAACAATTTATAAATCAATTAAGTGATTTTTATTAAGTAAATCACCATAAACAGATTTACATTGAATCATCATTAATAAATTTAACAGTAACTTAATAAATAATTGAAAAGAATAAATGTGCAGTTAATAAAATTTATATTACCAAAAATAAATACATTATAAATAAATAAAACAGTTAATCACAATAAATAAATAAATAAATAAATTAACAAATGTACAAATTAATAAACTCATATTTACCCATCATAAATGAATACCTAAAATAAATATAGCAATTTATAAATATAGTTTATATGAAATAAATCACCATAAACAGATTTACATTTAATCATCATTAATAAAATTAACAATAAATTAGTAAATAATAATAAAAACAAAAATTAAATAATCAAAAATAAATGGAATATGAATAAACAGTAAATTTTATATAAAGGAAATAAATTTATATTACCCAAAATAAATAGAAGAAGGGTCTTATCTAGCAAAATGATCTGTCATTTAAAAAAAAAAACATTACAATTTATATACTTTTTTTTTTTTTT
>JAHKKF010492391.1:0-18380 GCA_019740295.1 Labeo calbasu
GTAATGCTTGTGTTTCTGTGTGTGTAACAGTCAAATGAGAGACTGTGGGGGAGAGACTTGAGGGTGACCATATTTTAAGAATTAAGAAAAATTCAGACCACTGATTAGAACTTTACACTTTATTGAAATGTTTAAAACCAGCAGCCTTTTCTCTCCGACCTAATTTCAGCACTGTTGATACTCAAATATGTGGTGCATGTAATATGAAGTGCAGTCATGTGATCGCTGTGCCATTTTAAAAGCTGTCTGACCCCACTGCTAACAACAAGCTTTTTGGAGACAAGAAGACAGGAAAAAATGAGAAAGAATAAGGCTTTATATTCCTCCCCCATTTGTAGCCTAGAAGCCCATTTCTGAAAAGCAAGTGACCTTTAGAATCTCTAATCTTAAATCAAATAAATCATAAAACTTGCTTTCACTTTTTTTCCCCCCTGGACATTCCCAGGTCATTATCCTAACACTATTTCATATTCAATAGAAAGTCACACTGGCATTTATTCATTATTTTCACAAAGACACAATGAAGCACATATTCCTTCCAAATCTCATTACTGTGGTAAAATAAATAAATAGTTAAGTGTTTAGTGCTATAATCAAGTCCCTGTTGTGTCTACCAACCCAGAAAACGTGAAAAAGGACAACCTAGTCATTTTGTTTTGGTAAGGCTTTCTCTGCAAGCGTGTGAAAAAAAAGAGTCCCTCTGTGATGTAGGAAGAGGATCTTATTATAATATTACCGCTCCTTAATCTGCACGTTTCCACTCACAGCACCATCATTTTGTTTTCATAAGCAACAACGGTGTACCAGTTCTAACGCCATGGCGGAAGTTCGATCAAAGCATGCTAACTGTTCTGTCTTCGGCAGCAAAGATGAGCACAGAACACTATTTAGAGTCCCAGCCTCAGAGTGAATTTATTGATTTATGGACTGTAAATTACGCTGCTGCCACACAGGTCTAATATAAACATGTGACTTCTTTCCCAGCTGTTTACCTTCACAAACATAACCAACTGTTTTTGTAACTCCTGTGTGTTTTTAACATAAACTGATGTGTATTTGACAGTTTAAGTGCTATAAGACATGAAAGAGAACTTAGTTTAGTACTTACAGCCGCTTTCTGTGTGCGTGCTTTGGATGTGTGCGCTCAAAAAAACATATATCAGAAGTTTAAACTAATATGGTTTAAAACACAATTTCAGGATGATAGACATGATTATCAAAACCAGAGATTATCTGAGGCTCAGGCTGTAAAGGCACAGTTTTATTCTGAAAAAGAGGGCGGGGAGCAGCAGCTCATTTGCATTTAAAGAGATATGCACAAAACCAGCGTTTTTGCTTCCACTCAAAATAGGCATTTTCAAAAGTATGTTCATCTTAGTGATGTGCCAACCTATCCCATACAGCTCATTGCCTTTTGTTGCTTCACAATTCTCAATTTTTCAAAATCTGTTATTTTTAACCATGTAATAACATTACCTTGAGAATGACGGTGCGCTCTGGTGTCTGTATATGAAAGGTTCCCTCCTCTCCCTGCAGCGGGTAACTGAACGTGGCACGAGACAGATCCACCTTGCCCAGGGAATTGATATCTTGTGCCATGCGGTAGTAAAACAGCTGACAGCTCTTTTCCTCATAGACAAACCAGCGGGACTTCCAGGCTCTGAGAGGTCCACCTTGCTTGTTGAGGTAGCCACATAGTTTAGTGTTGGGAGGAGTGGGTGTTCCTCTGAGGGTGGCAGAGGTCCCATCAGTCTCAGCAGCATGGATCTGAGTGTCTTTCTTTTGTTTTGGGGTCTCCTCAGAGCTGACACACTCATCTGCAGGAGATATGTGCACATCCGGTGGAGGTGGATTCCTGGAGTTTCCCTCGCTCTCCATCTGGTTATCTCAACAAAAAAACTGAGTAATATTAGACAAAATGTTCTTTACGTAAAAAACTGATGTCTATCAGCATAGCCACACCACAAGAATATGGTAATTCAGAGCTTCAGTAATAGATAATTATATTATACATCAATAAAAACATCAATATTAGGGTACGATAGAGCAAGATAATGTACATTTATTTTTAAACTGTGACATATTTAGATATAAGGTTACCATGTGTAGGATGATGATGCATTAGCTATCATCAGTCAGTGTTATGAAGGAATATAAATATAAACATTTGCTAATTCTGTTGTCATAACACAAAACGTAACATTATTCAAATATATGCACTTACCACACTATTTTTTACATTGCATGCTGTGGCATACAAATTTCACTTTCAAAACCATTCCACAATATATGCACAGCTATTATCTCATTTCAGTTTCCACATAGGAATATTTAACAATTAAATATCACCAGCATTTATGTACAAGAATAAAACAGTTTCATTAAAGTTGCATGATATTGTTAATTATTTAATGTACATAAATGGACTTTCAAATATTTTATAATGCATGTTAATGTCTATTATGTCATAAATTAAACAATAAATAAAATAAGTAAGTTCTTCTCTATATCGTAAGTCATTCTTGTTAGTCAACACCTGTACTTACTCACGCGCGCATTGTTTACTGTGTATGCTGTGAAAAACTGAAATAAAACAAACTATTTACAGCACAGTAGTTGATAATAATTACATACCTTCTCTGTTGAAAAGCTCAAATGTTGTTTACTCCATGTGTCTGTCCAGGGCGCGTCTTATATGGCACTTACAGATCTAAAAACCCGGCACACTGCTGCACTTCCTTCACGAATGACTCAAATTTCTCACAGCGAGTCCCTTAAGGAAATCAGGAAATTGCACATAAAAAATATGTAACATAGTGCTGCGTGCGTCTTCAGGTAGGCGTGTCCTCAATGTCTTCGCCTTCATACACTGTTTTGAAGCACTGCTCGTTTCAAATAGTATTCTCATACCATCTGTTGAATTTCAGAAACATGTGAACTGTTTTTAAGTCAAAACTACTTTGTTTTAACTTATTTGAATTATATACAGGAGACTGTACGTTTCAATACTAAATACAGTCGTGTGTTTTGTACATTAAATAAACTATATGTATTTTTGACGGTTTGACTCGTGAACAAATCAGTTTGGCTCAGGTTTTTTCAATAAATCAGTTGAACCGGTTCACAAAACCGGTCGGAAAGCTTTGTTTTTAAATCGGACTGAACAATTCGCTATTTGTAAGACTGAACTAGTCCGAGCAGTCAGCTGACTTATTTAAGCCAGAACCTGTCTGATTCGTTATGAACCGGGTTAACAACTGACCGACTCACTGAACCGAGAATCGTTTCTGTTGAACATAACCGACTCGCTGTGATTCTTTTGAGTCATTGAACCAAGATCCGCCTTCTCTCTCTCTCTCTCTCTCTCTCTCTCTCAGACACACACACACGGACAGTTTGTTTTAATGAAACATACATAAACGTTTGTGGCCAAGAGATATAAGCTAATTTTTATTTGTAGCATTGTTTATTCTAGGCTGTAGAAAAACTATACTAGAATATTTATTATTTATTGAACTGAATTAACAAACTGACCTAAGAAACCTGAAATTACACTTTTGTTAATGACACTTAAAAACATTAAAATATGTGAACACATGACTACGAATGCTCTCGGACAGTGAAACGTCTGTAGCATGTAATATGACACTCAGGGAAGTTTGAATCGCAGGCTTGAAGAGAACCGATTCAAAAGAACCGATTCACAAAAATTAATCTAACGTCCACGCTGTTTCCTCCACGTCGGCAGAGTGCGCGCTTGCCCGCATCACCACACACTGCCATTTTTTCTACGATGTTAGAGTTGAGGCTGCACTGACAACAACGTGCATGTGTTGTGAATGTATATGCCGCAAATGATAATTTACCTTATATAAAAAGAACACAAAACACGACAAGGTAAGTATTACTAATCGTTGTGTCTTTATATAAAAACAACTAGATTTGCGGCGTACATCTTTAAGACATACGCTGTCTTGATTTGTGCCAGTTTATTTTGCATTTTGTAATCATAAGAATTATTCTGATGTTGAAAGCATTTGTTTAACGTGTGTTTTGAACATGTTCCTTGGTATTTTTGGAATTACGTTTTAGTACCACCATGTAAATACCATGGTACATCAATATGGTAATCACTCAGTACCATGTACACACTTGTCAAATTTGGACACGCTTGACTACATTTGAAGTTGACAGGATGTCTTATTTTAGTGATTGCATTCAAATCAATTAGTCTAACATAAAGTGCAAAACTGTTTCAGATCTCATCTTGTTGAAAGCATCTACCCAAAATGAGAAACCTCAGTCTGCTGCAGCGCTTCAGATGTGTGGATCTTTCTATCCCAGGATCCCCACAGTGTTTCACCATCAGGAGTGAGACAGGAACCGTACTGGTGGCCTCTGAGCTTGCCATCACAGAATTCGACCCTCGGACCGAAGAGGTATTCCTAGAATAAATTAATGTTTTCATAGAAGTTCAAATCCCAGAAAGGACCGTTTGTGATGGTTTTAAACAAACTTTGGTATGCTCTGTCTCTGTACAAAATTAGTTTATATTAATCTTGCTGTATATTGTGCTTTTGTAGGTTTATAAAGAGGTTTCACTGACGGCAGAGGACTATCTCCCAGAGGACGGTAGTGGAGTTGTGGTGGCGATACAAGATCTGCCAGATCAGGAGTCAGTGTGTGTGGCCACTGCCAATGGTGATGTCATTCTCTGTAACCTCAACACCAGTCAGGTGATCATCCATTTGTTCTAAATGGCTTGATGGTTGCATTAAAAATGACTGCTAAATGAATGTGTAAAGTCTATGTGCTCTTGTACTTTCTAATGAACAATATTAATTTCTCTCTCACAGTTAGAATGTGTTGGCAGTGTGGAAAGTGGTCTAACTGGCATGACGTGGAGCCCAGATCAAGAGCTGGTGACTCTGACCACAGGTCTGTATCACTAACAGTACTATTTTAATATCCTTGACATTATCAAGTATGTCCGTGACTTGGGAAAAACAATTAAAAATCACGTTGTGAGTCCAAAAGCGTTCATTGCATGATGAAGCCTATTAGAATGCAGTTAGAATGCCTCTATAATTCAAATAATGAAAGGAAAAATATTCCTGTGACAGTTTTATTTTTTTTCTTTATATGATATTGTTCACATCACACAAGAATCCGCATCTTTTTTTGAATGAGTCGAGCGAGCCGATTATTCAGTGAAGACAGTCAACTTGTTTTGATCCCAATTGAATCAGCCATTTTAAAAGAATTGTTTGATTTTAGGATTCAATGAATCATTTATTAAAACATACACTTGCTGTATTTATCATATATTTACTTATCCATGACAAGCCTAAACCAGCAGAAAAACACACATTTAGCAAAATATTAATTATTGTTATCGACAGAAATCCCCCCCAAAATATTATATCTTTTTTGACAGTGACGCACATCTCTAAATAAGAGCATCATTTAGGTAATTTGGCACACAGACACAGATTGTGTGCATGCAAGTGTTGGTTTTGGGAAGACCAAATGTTTCCACATACACATACAAAAGGTAAAGCTTTTGACATTTCAGGCCCCACAAGGAAAACAGCCCATAAACCACAGTTCATTCAATCTTATTTTTGTTAAATAAAAATGTTAGACAAATTAGACTAATGTTGTAATCATTTGTAATCACAGAAATAAATTACAGTTTAAAATATATTACAAATACAAATAGAAAACTGTTATTTTAAATAGCAAAAATATTTCAAAATTGTTTGTGTGTTTTTGCTGTACTTTGCAGCAAAAGAGACTTCTTTAAAAAACATTTAAAAATGTTTAAATCTTACTGTCCAAAACTTTTGACTGGTATTGTATATCCATTTAGAAGGGTATAATGCAGTTTCATTCTTTCTCATTGTGTCTGTTTGTATGTCAGGTCAGGAGACCATTATCATGATGACCAAGGACTTTGAGCCTATAACTGAGGTGGCGATCAATCAGGATGACTTTGGTGAAGGTATAACTCAGTATTCAATTACCTCTTAATATCATGCTTTCATGCAGGTGGCTTGTGTTCACGTCATATGAGCAGATACAGTGTCTGATTGGCAGTTGTTTTTTGTGCATCAGATAAGTTCATCACAGTGGGTTGGGGGAAGAAGGAGACTCAGTTTCATGGCTCTGAGGGCAAACAGGCTGCCCAGCGGAAAGCAGCGGTAGGTTTTTGTTCATTTAAGCACTGTCCTGGTTTACCAAATCAACCGACAGCTAGGAAGTATGATACTGACCTCGGTATCATCAGCAGGTCACTGGCATTTCAGCCTTGTTTGAATATGGTCCTTCTTCTCACTTAGTTGTTATCTATTTTCACAGGAAGTGCAGCCTGCCGTGCCATGGGATGACAGGAAGCCAAGAATCACTTGGCGTGGTGATGGGCAGTTCTTTGCTGTCAGTGCTGTTTGTCCTCAGACTGGTGAGAATTTTACTTTCTGTTAAGTTCAATTACATTAAAAATTGTGACAGTTAATATTATACATCATTCCTGTAGCTCAAAGGGATAGTTCACCTAAAAATGAACATTCTGTCATTAATTACTCCCCCTTTTGCCATTCCAAACCCATAAAACCACTAACAACACCAAGGTCATAAATGCAATTGCCAAAGAATGCATGAACTGCTAAAATGTGTATCTTGAAAGTCACTTCGGATTATAGTGTCTGCCAAATGCATTAATGTGCATGTAAAATATAGTTGCTTTTCATTTCAGGTGCTCGAAAGGTTCGAATCTGGAACCGAGAGTGTGTCCTGCAGGCCACCAGCGAGGTTGTAAACGGTCTGGAACAGCCTCTCTGCTGGAAGTAAGATATTCTGAATGTCTTTTAACTTTTTTGTTTTGTTTTTATCTTTCGTTTTCTTTTGACTTTGTTTTGAGTCTTACAGATGTGATGAGAACTGACACAAATGGATTTTTCTTCTAGACCCTCTGGCAGTCTGATCGCTTCAACACAGCGGCACCCTAACAAACACAGTGTGGTGTTTATGGAAAAGAATGGCCTGTTGCATGGAGATTTTACTCTGCCTTTTGGAAAAGAACAGGTCAAGGTAAATCTCAGCTCCTCTGTATATGTTATTGTCAAAGATCTGAAATATAAGTAAAGGTGCATGAAATGCTGATGGTTTGTGTGTTTTTCTCAGGTGAAGGAGCTGCTGTGGAACAGTGACTCTACTGTTTTGGCTGTTTGGATGGAGGAGTTAAAACCTGGAGAGAACGACCGTCCCAACACGTACAGTAAGATGCAAATCAGACTGCTTTGCATATTCCCTGATGGGTCCAGTAATGATCGGTTTTTAAATCACAAAGGCTGCAATTGAATTGCATAAATATATGCTCAGTAAATACTACTCTACATGAACTCCATCTTTTTGTTTTAAACATCTGACCTCTTTCTTTCACAGTTCAGCTGTGGACAGTTGGGAATTATCACTGGTATCTAAAGCAGAGTTTGCATTTTGGCAATGAGCCCCTCAGGGCTCCAGCGTGTGTGTGTTGGGATCCAGAGAAGCCCCTGCGTCTCCACCTCTTGACTCGAGGATGGGCGAGCTACACCTACGACTGGAGCTGGAGCACACAGCGCAGTCATGGTACAGACTGCTATGACAATGCCAATGTGGCAGTGATTGATGGAGGTAGGCGTGACCGTTGTCTAACTTAAGAATAACTGATAAATCTCTCTACTTTAATACATAGACACTAGATCTAAGATTTAGTATTAAATCATTTATTGAGTAAATAAGGCATTTGAGAGAGATCTGAATGATTTCAGTGTATTTAACTAACGTGTTTTGCAGAAAAAGTCCTGGTGACGACATTCCGCCAGTGTGTGATCCCTCCACCTATGTGTGCTTTTGAACTTCAACTTCCTGTTCCTGTCAACTTGGTCACCTTCCATTCTCAAGCCCAGAGGACCAATGAGCTGGCTGCTCTCACGGCCGATGGGCATATTTATGTATATGGTCAAGGTGAGTCACGTAATTTGAATTTTGATTCAAACATTGCGTTGTTTAGGATTTCTCAATTGCATTTCTTATATTTAGGTGGTGGAGTT
This sequence comes from Labeo calbasu, assembly GCA_019740295.1. NCBI lineage: Eukaryota > Metazoa > Chordata > Actinopteri > Cypriniformes > Cyprinidae > Labeo > Labeo calbasu. Next base: position 8,094 of record JAHKKF010492391.1, read on the forward strand.
GAAAATGGAGGTGTATCTGGGGTACCTGTCTTTAAAGTCATCTCAGCACCATTAGTCTTAAGAAAGATTTACAGGTACAGATTTCTTTTGGAGTTTGACTGTTGATTGTTTCTCCAATCTTTATTTAACAAGAAAGTGTCACTACATAATTAATGGCAGTGTACTTTTTATAATATATATATTAATAATTAATAATTAAAAATTAATTATTTAAAAGGTAGTGTAGCTGAACAAGTTGCTGAAAAGCAATTAAATTTTTTTGTAACATTATAAATGCCACTTGATCGATTGAATGCATTATTCGCAGAATATAGGTATTTTTTTTTTAATCTTACTTTTGTAGTCTACAAACAGTATATTACATTTACTGTGTGTTTACTGTCTTTATTTTATTGTATTTTATTTTCTCACATTTTATGGATTTTTTTGCTCATTTTTTTTCTGTCATTTTCTCATTCAGGCAAGCATATTTATTCAGAATGTCACTACTTATGATGCATGTATTCTGATACAGATGTTTTCTCTGCGTCTACAGGATCGCCATGGTTCAGGAGGAACCTCTGACGCTGCGCTTGCTGCTGTGGTTGAGTGAGGATTTGTTTTTGGCTGTGGCCCACGAAAGACGCATGACCCGTCTGCTGAAACTCACCCCATCAGACAGCCAGGACCCCAAGGACATGCTGGAGATCAGGTACTGTTGCTAAAATAACAAACTCCTCTGGTCTTGCCCACATTTGTATTCAGCGTAGCTCACGCAAAGACAGGCTGATCTGATGAGCACAGACATTAGCTCAGGGGCTGGGAATTGTTAAAACTTGAATTTTTTAAACTTTGCACTTTATGCAGTCTCTTTTTCTTAAATTTTTGGTGTTGGTCATTTCTCAGGTCAGACATTCCAGTGGATGGTTTTGTGATCAGCTTGTGTCACAGCCTCAGAAGTGGCACCGTGGCCCTGCAACTTGATGACGGACAGATCCGAAAAGTTCACATGGGTCCGTCGGACTGACTAATTATAACAGAAACTGAATTTGGCTACTAGACAGATTTTATCACTTGTTTTGTGTTTTTTTTTTTTTAATCAATCACACATAGAAAGACTTCTGTTAATGCTAGAATTTTCCTTATAGACTCTTCAGAGCTCAGTCTAACAGAATGGAAGGATTCTTCTGGTAATACCATCAACTTTCCCCGGCCTTGTGTTCAGATGGCACTATGTACCCTCAGCGGAGAGGTAAATATATATAGTCTCCATCCATCATGCTTTGCCCTTCACTTTTAATAAATTCTTCATATGTATTTGTCTTTTAATAGGAACATTTGATAGGCCTTACAGAGAGATCACACCTCTACATCGGCGATTCACTGGTAAGTGTGAGGACCCCAAAAATGATATAAGGATATAAATTACATTACGTTTAGTGTGTTAGTGCCAAATTCCTGGCAGTTGGTTACCGGAGTGTCTCTTTCACAGGTGGCCTCCAATATCTCCTCGTTTGTAGTTTATGACGACTTCCTCCTGCTCACCACACACTCGCACATGTGCCACTGTCTCAACCTCATCACGCTTTCTATTAAAGGTACATGTAAATGCATCATAGAGATAAAATAAGTTAATATATATTATAAAAAGTACACTGCCATTCAGGAGTTTGGGATCAGTAAAATTTTTGTTTTTTTAAAGAGTTGCTGCATTTACTTGATTAAAAATACAGGAAAAATGAATATTTTAAAATATTATTAAGCTTAAAATAATGGTTTTCTATTTGAATATATTTTAAAATATAATTTATGTGATGAATTTATGTGATGAATTTTTATTAGCCATTACTCCATGTGTCTTCAGTGACACATCAACCCTCAAAAATCATTCTAATCATTCTTTCTTAAAAAAAAAAAAATTGACCACAGACTTTAAAAAAAATAGTGTATATTGTAATGTAAACAATAAATAATATAACAGTATAATTTATATTGTTACAAAAGATTTCTATTTTAAATAAATGTTTTTTTTTTTTTTTTTTTTTTACTTTTTATTTATTAAAGAATTCTGAAAAAAGTATCACAGGCTCCAACAAAATATTAAACAGCACAACTGTTTCCAGCATCAATAATAAATCAGCATATTAAAATGATTTCTGAAGGATCATGTGACACTGAAGACTGGAGTAATGATGCTGAAAATGTAGCTTTGCATCACAGGAATAAGTTATATTTACAAAAAAAAAAAATTCAAATAGAAAACAGTTATTTTACACTGAAATAATATTTAACATTATTACTGTTTTCTGCATTTTTGATCAAATCAATGCAGCCTTTATGAGCATAAGTAACTTCATTAAGAAAGCATTACAAATCTTACTGATCCCAAACTTTTGAATGACAGTATATATTGATCACTACCATTCAAAAGTGGATCAATACAATTTTTTAAAATACTTTTATTCAGTAAGGATGCATTGAATTGATTAAAAATGCTGTTTATTCAAACTTTTTATTCATTAAAGAATCCTGATGCATAAAAAATGCATCACAGTTTCCACAAAAATATTAAGCAGCACACTTGTTTTCATTGACGATAATAAAAAATGTTTCTTGAGCGCCAAATCAGCATATTAGAATGATTTCTGAAGGATGCTGTTACACTGTGCTAAAAGACTGTGCTGAAAATTCATCACAAGAATAAATTACATTTGTAAATATTAAAATAGAAAGCCGTTTTTTAAGTTAAGTAATAATATCTTGCAATATTACAGTTAATACTGTATTTTTTTTTATAGAAGAAATGCAGCCTTGATAAGCGTAAGAAACAATCCCAAACTTTTAAACGGCACTGTATTGTAATACAATATTAATGCAACATGTATTTCATAAATATAGAAATATTTAAATGTAAATATACATGTATGATGTTTTTGGTGTCCCGTGCAGGTCTGCAGTCAGCTCTGAGCTCAGAAGCTAATCAGAATGATGAGACTGTACGAAAAGTGGAACGAGGCTCTCGTATCGTTTCTGTGGTTCCTCAGGACACCAGACTCATCCTGCAGGTGAACAGAACATGGTTCTTCTTGCATGTTCATATGATTATTTATTTTGAAAGAAAATTTGATTTTAGTTGTTGATTTGTTTTTCAGATGCCACGAGGGAATCTGGAAACCATCCATCATCGAGCTCTTGTGCTTGCTCAGCTCAGAAAGTGGCTTGATGGGTATTTTGCGTTTAGAAAAACATCAGTCAATGCTACATATATTGAAAAAGAATACTGACCTTTTTTGAAGGAAATTGATTTGAATCATTTTGCTGTGTTGTTTGTTTCAGTCTCAGATTTAAAGATGCTTTCGAGTGCATGAGGAAGCTGAGGATCAACCTCAACCTCATTTATGACCACAATCCAACTGTGAGTAACCTCACTCTGTTGTCATTTCCTTTTACAATAACATCTAAACACTTTCTTCTACACCATGGATTGAATTTCTTTTCAGTGAATAGTGAATTCCCATTACATGATTCCTCTCACAGGTGTTTCTTGACAACATTGAGATGTTCCTGAATCAGATCGACTCCATTAACTACATCAACTTGTTCCTCACTGAACTCAAGTAAGCCTTTAATGCAAAGACGTTGATTAAATCTCTTTTGATGCTCTTTTTGTTTTTAATTTAAATATTTTTCATTCTTAGAGAGGAAGACACCACTACAACAATGTACCAATGTCCTTCACGCTCAGCCTCCAGTTCTGTCTCAGGTAAAGGAGGAAAGAAGGTGGACATCGTCTGTGATGCTTTACGGTCAACAATGGAGACTCTCGACCCGCAGAAGTCAGTTCCTCATTTATAAATGTTACTTATGTCTCATAAGTTGTAGGAAGTGTAGTATAGCTCTTCTACTTCCTGAATGAGATAAGATTACATTTCGCACATGATGTACATCAAGCCCTGATCTTCCTCCTCTGAGATGCTTTCGTCTGTACACAGGTATTGTTTATGTATTCTGACATCACACGTGAGAAAAACTACACCTGAACTGGAAATCGCTCTACAGAAAGTCCACGAGTTACGAGGTGAGTCTCGTTTCACTCCTAATAAAGCCTAATAAAAAATTAGTTTGATTATTTGTCTGTTACATCTGTGTGTTTCTGTGGTTAGTGAACCCACCAAGCGGCAGCAACAGTGTGAGCGCAGAGGAAGCCCTGAAGTATCTTCTCTTCCTCGTCAACGTGAATGAGCTGTATGAACACTCCCTTGGCACCTACGATTTTGACCTAGTGCTCATGGTGGCTGAAAAATCTCAGAAGGTCAGTCGGAGGATTCCAACCTTAAAGGGATAGTTCACTCAAAAATGAAAATTACCGCATGGTTTACTCACCCTCAAGCCATCCTAGGTGTATATGACTTTCTTCTTTTAGATTAGTACAATTGGAGTTATATGAAAAAGTGTCTTGGCTCATCCAGGCTTTATAATGGCAGTGAATGGCTGTTGAGATTTTAAAGTCCAATAAAGTGCATCTATACATCATAAAAAGTCCTCTACACAGCTCCGGGAGGTTAATAAAGGCCTTCTGAAATGAAGCAATGTGTTTGTGTAATAAAAATTATCCATATTTAAAATGTTATAAACCATAATCTCTATGTTATGCCAACTGTCGTACGCTCTTTCACAAGAGAGTGACGTTCCAGCGGATGACGTAGGATGATGAACACTGAGGGTTTGTAAAAAGATTTGTAAAGAAAAATTTTCACTTAAAGAGGCCTTTATTAACCACTCGAAGCCATGTGGAGTACATTTTACGATGGATGGATGCACTTTATTGGACGTTCACTGGCATTATAAAGCTTGTAAGAGCCAGGACATTTTTTTAATATAACTAATTTGTCTGAAAGAAGAAAGTCATATACACCTAGGATGGTTTCAGGTTGAATAAATCATGGGGTAATTAAAATTTTTTGGTGAACCATCCCATCAAATGATATTTTTAATATATTTTGTTATTTAATATTATATTATGTTATATTATATTTATTATCATTTTTTTTAAAGTGAATTAAGTTAATGAATAAAATGTATTACCAATGAGCTGCCTTTTCTAATATTTGTATTACTTTATTAAATTATTGTATATTACAAGATGAACAAATATTATTCAGTAAATACATAATGAATTTAATTGAGAAGTTTATAGTATTATAGTGTTATATTATGTTATTAATATAACTAATACAATTCAATAAATACAATTTCATAAATTCATATATTATTATATTATATTATATATAAACTTATTAAATAAAAAAATCTTTTCACATATAAGCTGCCATTTCTAATATTTGTATTTCTTTATTAAATTATTATATTACACAATGAACAAATACGGTTCAGTAAATAATGAATTTAATTTAGAAATGTATAGTATTATAGTTTTATATTAATATAACTAATAAAATTCAATAAATACAATTTCATAATTTCATATTATATTAATATAATTAATAAAATATAATAAACACAATTTCATAATTTCACATAAATTATTACACTAAATTATAATATATTATATTATATTATATTATATTATATTATATTATATTATTATATATTCATCATTTCACATACAAAAATTGTATGAAATACAAATACAATTTAGTAAAAAAAATAAATAAATAAATAAAATAAATAAATAGAGTTCATAATTTTACATATAAGCAGCCATTGCACGTATTTGTTTTATTATATTAAAAAATGTATATTATTAAAAAATGAAAAAAGAGACAATTTAATAAAAACATAAGGAATAAAATTATTTATATATATATATAAAAGCAGCCACTTCACATAGTTGTATTACTATAATATATTATTATTATATGTTATATTATTTTATATTACAAAATGAATGTACATTTTGTAAATAGAAATTGAAATGTATTGACAATAGAAATTGGCCATTAATCAACGTTGCATTGTAACACTACAACAGACATTTCCCATGTAGACAGCTTTTCTGAAAAAGTGAAATTGGTCTAGTTTTAGCACATGTCTTTTGTGGACACTGTTTTGCAGTGGTTTATAGTTATTTTTTCCTCAAACATGTAGGATCCTAAAGAATACTTGCCATTTCTGAACATGCTGAAAACCCTGGAGCTGAACTACCAGCGCTACACCATCGATAAACACCTCAAGAGATACAGGAAGGCCTTACATCATCTCAGCAAGTGTGGTGAGAACCTTGTTGGGCATCCATGAGCAATCCAACAGCAAATTTCTCTGATTTTATTCACTCCCATTCACCATCTGTTCGGTTCTCATGTTTTTCAGGTAAAGAACACTTCACAGAGTTGTTAAACTTGGTAAAGGATCAGAGACTGTACAGTGATGCTCTTGAGCTTTATCCTTCAGACAGTGAGCAATACAAGGTAAGTTATATGTTATAAAGCTCCATATTTCCCTGAATTTTGCAAACAAAAATATTACCTATAAAGCAACAGCAGAACTGACTTAAATATTTAGCTTGTGTGGTAATGTTTTAAGTGTCGCAGTAATGACATGATCTTGACCCTTGACCCCTGTGATGTCATCAGACCCTGAGCGTGGCCTATGCCGAGCATCTAGTTGAGCAGCAGCAGGCGGAGCAGGCGGGACTGTTACTCTGGCGATGTGGAGAGAACGCCCGTGCCCTGCAGGCCTTCGTCAGCTGTACAAGCTGGAGAAATGCCCTCGCTGTGGCAACACACATCCCATTACCACCTGAACAGCTTGCACTGCTTGCCCGAGACTTGGCAGGTAGAGATCTTTGTCACGTACACGTGTTTCCTGCTGAGATGATCAGTATCCTTAAGCCATGTTATATGTCTGATGTTTTCAGAGAAACTTCTAGAGGCCAGAAGGCACACAGAAGCCGCCCTGTGTTTGGAACAGTATGCTATGGTACACTACATATTTCATAGTCGTCATTGTTTTGTTCTCATCTGGTTCAAACAAGACACTACAGCACTGCTGTCTGCTCATACTTGTGTGTTGTTAGGATTGTGAAGAGGCCATCTCTGCTCTGATACTGGGAGCTGCATGGGAAGAAGCGCTGAGATTGGTGAGACTGTTCTTTCATCTGTGTCCTCCTTTACCAATTATTATCATCATCAAAGTACCGCGAGAGTGATTCATAAGCATACGGAGTCATCTGCTCTCTATAGCTCCCGTGGTACTTTGATGTCACGAATCGGGTAAACCAATGATTCAGTAGCCCATTTAAAGGAGAAGTCCACTTCCAGAACAACAATTCACAAATAATGTACTCACCCCCTTGTCATCCAAGATGTTCTTCAGTCTTCAGTCGTAAAGAAATTATGGTTTTGGAGGAAGGCATTTCAGAATTTTTCTTCGTATAATGGACATCAATTGTGCCCCCAAATTTTGAACTTCCAAAATGTAGTTTAAATGCAGCTTCAAAGGACTCTGAATGATCCCAGCCGAGGAAGAAGGGTCTTATCTAGCGAAACGATCTGTCATTTTTTGGGGAAAATAAAAATGTGTATACTTTTTAAGCACAAAAGCTTGTGTAGCACAGGTTCTGGTATGCGCGTTCACGACGCTACGTATTGAATCATGTTGAAAGGTCACGCCGAATGTAGGCGGAACTACAGACCCAGTGTTTACAAAGCAAACGCGCAAAGACTAAGAAAGTGCAAGTAAGTCAAACGCTGTTTATAGGGATGTAACGATATAAAAAATTTCTTATCACGATAACAGTGACCTAAATTATCACGGTTATCAGTATTATCACGGTATTGTTAAAACGTGCTGGAAATGTTCAAAAAGTACTGACACACTAAAACAATAACTTTACCTATGATGTCTGGATTTTAAATGGGAACATGACTGACAACAGTTTGTCTCATACGAAATGTTCAAATAAAACTTAGAAAAGGTCTATAAAATGGTAAACCTCACATTTTAGCCTTTAAATAAAGAAAAGGGTTAAGTCAAAATGATATTTGATCAACAAATGTTTATATGTATTTTATCTGATTCATAAATATTTCTAGATACCTATCTGAATTGTTTAAATGTGTATAACCCACATAAGCTTGTTTTTCATCAACTAGTCAAAATTTACAGCAGGGCATGCAAATTCGTTCCAATTTTTTGGCCAGACAAAAACTGCACACAGGCTGAATGTACATGTAACTCTGTAAATCCACTCTCTGACACTAGATGGCCTTACGGAAAAGCTGAATTGCAGCGGTAATACTAACCGTGGAGGGTTTTTATCACGATTTATCACTAAACCTTGGAGTCTAATTCAGCAAATGAACAAATCTTTTTTTCAAGTTATTTCGTTAATTTTAGAAAAAAAATCAGCATCACGTGACAGCCCCAAAAGATGAACGAACGACTCGAAACAGGTGAACTAATTCCAGTACAAAACCTAATAGGATGTTGCGCATGCGCGACTGAACGAATCATTCCCAGAGATGACTCGTTCTTCACGAGTCACATTAAAGATTCGTTCAAAATGAACGAATCATTCAAGAACGACCCATGGACGCGCATTCCAGAGCCCGTGCTACATGAGCTTTTGTGCTTAAAAAGTATACAAAGTTTTATTTTTCGAGTTTTTATTTATTTATTATTATTATTTTTATTATGACCGATCGTTACACTAGATAAGACCCTTCTTCCTCGGCTGAGATCGTTTAGAGCCCTTTGAAGCTGCATTTAAACTACTTTTTGGAAGTTCAAAATCGGGGCACAAGTGGACTTCTCCTTTAAGAGAACCATTTCCTTTCAGGGCTCGACAATAAGGAGTGCCCGATGGCCCGGGGCCAGCGTGAAAGACGCTCGGGACAGTTGACGAATATGTCACTGATCAGGCCACTGCAGCATCGTCATGAAAGTTTATCATTTGCATGCATTTTTTAACCTTGATAATTAAAAAATAAAACAAATAGCCTACAGAAGTATTAGCTTTGTAGCTTTAACAATGATCAATACATAATTTATACAGTGGAGACCGATCAACTGGACATATTTCAATCGATCTCTTGTTCTGGGCTTGCACACGAACTGTGTGTAGAAATATGACAAACTTCTTAGACATCCTTTAACAGAGGCCAAAGATGCAAAGAGAAAAAATACTGTAGCAGGCAGACCAAGATCTCGGTGTACAATGCACGAAATATTATCCTAAATATTGAAACTGTGGTTTATGTGAATGTATCTGTGAGGGAAACTGACTGTTTACATGGCATTTTCTTTTCATTTGCCCATGTATGATGTATTTAAAGTAGCGTTCATAAGCACACCTCTGCTTTGTTTACAGTGGTAACCATAGAAACGTAATATCTCTTTTATTCCATAAGCGCCACCTGCTGACAAAGACTGATTTTGCTTTCTTTCAGTCTGTCTGCTGTTTTTCCCTAAAGCATCTTTTCATTTTAATAAATAATAATAGCTATTCAAATTTTTTTTTGAACAGACAAATAATTTAGTTAGGCTAATAGGTTTAGGAGTGGTACCGAAATTGGAATCGAGAATTGTACAATTTTTTTTTTTATTATTATGTAAAATGTTGGTGTCATATAAGCTCATTTATTAAAATAAAAGATAACATGAGTCAAAAACAATAATAACAGCAACTATTTAATATTTTTGTGGTAGGGCCAGTGAAAATTTTGACCGGGCAAGTAAAAATTTGAACCAGTAGAAAAAATCCTTAGCGTTGAGCCTTGACTTCATTGCTGAATGAATCACCAGTTTGCAGGAATTCAATTAATAGATGAATGAATTACTCAATTACTTATTCATAAAGACATTTACCGCCACCTAGTGCCAGTTTTAGTTTCTTACTTAGAGTGTAATTTTATTTTTAAAATAATTTCATATTTACACTACAAGTCAAAAGTTTTTGGACAGTATGATTTTTAATGCTTTTTAAAGAAGGCTCTTCTTACCAAGCCTGCATTTATTTGATCCAAAAGCAGTTGAAATATTTTTACTATTTAAAATAACTGTTTTCTGTTTTAATAGATTTGTAAAATGTAATTTATTCCAATGATTTTAAAGCTGAATTTTTAGCATCATTACTCCAGTCTTCAGTGTCACATGATTCTTCAGAAATCATTCTAATATGCTCATTTGCTGCCCAAAATTATTATTATTATGTTGAAAACAGCTTAGTTGAATTTTTGTCATGTTTCTTTGATGAATAGAAAGTTCAGAAGAACAGCATTTATCTGAAATAGAAATCTTTTGTAACATTATAAATGTCTTTATCATCACTTTTGATCAGTTTAAAGC
>JAHKKF010492392.1:0-16469 GCA_019740295.1 Labeo calbasu
ATAGATAGATAGATAGATAGATAGATAGATAGATAGATAGATAGATAGATAGATAGATAGATTTAGAAATAATCCCAGTTGTAATATTTTCACCGTCCACAAGAGGTCAGTCGTATTCATTTTATAACTTTTTTTATTGCCCATTGGATATGTTTCAATATGAAACATAAGACAAAAATTCTTACTGGCAGCATGGCTTCTCAGACAGTCGTCGCTTATAAATAACCATTAATTAAACAAATGAAAACATTTAAACGGCATTAACCCTACACTACAGGCAAAACTACACTTTTAACTATAGTTGTCTAATTTAAACACACCGCTATATCAGTATCCATGCACGATAACGTCACCTTCAAGAGCGAGAAATAAGTTGAACAAATATTCTATTCAAGCTCGCTGAATGAATAAACAGTCAAGCATGCGACACACAGGGTCAGGGTTTGTAAGAGAGACACCTCACTGCTCCCACTAACTGCTGGTCCCGCCCTGTCAGACATGCGGACTAGAAGAATAGAAGTTGCTACAGTGTAACAAGTGATTTGTGTCTCTGCATTCTGAGACCGTTTTTACATTCGTCAAAACCCGCAGCGCAGAACAAAAGTTGCGACATTGTAACAAGCGGTTTGTTTTAATACAATTTAGAACGCTTTTTTTCTCCGCAATAGCGCAACATTGTAACAAAGTAGTTTGTCTCGCGACGTTCATTGTACAACTAGTGGAATAGAAGGACAGCTCGGTGTGCCAGTAACCAGCCAAACAGTCACAAGGAGACAATGTTGGATGGTGTTTTGTGAGCGTTTAAAGGGAATGAGAGTAAACGAGGGAAGCACGCTTTGAGCACTGCAGCGTTCGAGGTAAGAGAGCCTTGAATTTCCTATAAGATTTGCTGTGAAGTCATTGTAATGTGATGTTACCGATTCATATGGTGTGGAGAATTTCTGTTTTGGGTGCAGATTATGTTTTAAAAGTTTTATTTGAGTCGTAATAACTTATTAGCTGCAACTGGATGTTAACCCCTGCTGGTAGAACCACACATAAATGTGCAGAACATGGGAGCTGGTCTTTAACTGGATCCCGCATGTCTTATTTACCATAAACAGTTTTTTATGATTTAGAGAAAAAAAGTATATTGTCGGTATATTGACTTCATTAACTTCTTTTATTCAAAAGCAAATTTTGAATAATACTCTTTGTATTTCTAAAAGTCAGTATGGTGTTTTAATATTTAGTCGTTCAATTATTTATGCGAACTTTTGTTTTGTCTTCTTTTTTACTTTGGTCAGTTGCTCTATTTTGTCCTAGTTCTTATCTTGAAGCAAAGATGGTTTTATAATTAGACTAAATAAACCAGTTAAACAAAACTGTTTGAATTATAAACTATTGGGTGACAGGTGTTTGATGTTGAGCTGAACTCACCTCAGTGGCATGTTTATATTAATATCACAGAATGCAATATAATTGTGAAGTTATTTGCATGCACAGTCATCTGTATGTAATCTATCTCACCAGATTATGGGACTTGACTATCTATCTATGTCATTAGTAATTAATGCAACTGAGTTGAAGGAAACCATAGCCTGTGAAAATGACAGAATCAAAGACAACGACAGAGTAGACTGTTAGTAAACATAAGATTAGAAATATGCTTTTTTGTGCCTGTTTCCCAGACTCCACAGTCTTAGATTGTTGTTCTTGCGTCTAAAAAGCTTTGGAATTCCCAGGGTGTGTTTTGTATTTGGTTGTCTGTTGTTCCTGGCCTTCCTTTATTCATTTAAAGCAGTGGTTCTACTTCAGGACTTACATCGGACATAACGTACATAGATTGTTGCACAAAAAGTCCTTAACATTTGAGTTTTTTTTATAGTAGCATAAAATATAAGTCTTTTTATTTGCTATCTTAGCTGTGCATGCTAGTTGCGTTTTATTTTTTGTATTTAGCATTGTCCGTGACTCATCAGTTGAGAACTGGTTTAAAGGTTTCTGTATGTTGCACATTTGCTCCTTTTGGAATTGCTTGTGGAAATCTTGCTTTCACTGGCCAGATCTAAAATCTAATAACCTTGCAGATTTTTTAATTTCCTCAGTACTCTCAAGGTATTTGCCACATTAATGAACCACACATGAAAACTGGAAAACAGAAAGAAAAAATATATTAATGGCAGTTAAAAAATTTTTATTGTTGTTCCAAATTTCTGGCTTGTGCCATTCAAACAGTGAAAGTGTCCGCTAGCGATTATGGAGACGAAACCACTGACGAAAAAATCCAAGAGGGTTCATCTGTATCCCATTACAGAGAATGCAGTTTTAGCTTCTTTCTGGTAGATGTTTTCTGTCGAGATCAGTGCGGAGTTGACTGATTAGAATTCTTGGGGGATTGATCATTTAGAAAGATTGCACCGCGGTATCACTCATAATCTAATCTATGTTGGTGGCCATCGTTGACCAAAAAAGGCATGATTAGCATAGTTTTACATCATGGTTCCAACTTGGCTCTTTTTTTTTAAGTCTGGTATGTGCATGGCAGGATATAAGCTGAAGCTGACAATTTTGAAGTTGATTTTTACTCTGCATATCAGAACTGAATATTTTGAGAGCCTCTAGCAACTCTTACTGTACTTTGCCCTCCAGTCAGCCGTGGCCTATGGAATGACATACAGTATCCGCACTTGTATTGTATGTTGTCGCAGCTGCTTATGCTATGTACTTTACCATTTAAAAGTTAAGTGTAATTTTTTTTGTGTGTGTGTGTGTGTGTTTGAAAACTCTTATGCTCACCAAAGCTGCCTTTATTTGATTGCACAGTAAACAGTAAAACATTAATATGGTGAAATTTTATTGGAATTTAAAATAACTCTCTTCTATTTGAAAATTTATTGCCATGATGGCAAAATTGAATTTTTAGCAGCATTACTCCAGTCTTCAGTGTCGCATGATCAATTAGGAATCATTATAGTATGCTGATTTGGTGCACAAGAATCATTCCTTATTAATGTCAATGTTAAAAACAGTTGTGCTGCTAATTATTTTTTGTGGAAACTTTTGCACTTTTGATCAAATTAATGCATTCTTGCTTTAATAAAAGTATTAATTACAAAAATATCTTACTGACCTCAAACTTTTAAACGCTAGTACCTTCTAATGATTGCATTTGAAGGAATATTACAGATTCAATTTCAAGTTAAGATCTATCCACAGAATCTGTAGCATACTGAAAAATAGTTTCACCTCCTCCCTTGGTTTAATTGTGGTTTTTATAGGTCACGTACAATAGCAGTGCATTGCGTCAGGCAGTAAATCATTAAAATACAGTATGTTTTTAACAGTAGGGGAGAGTGGTGTAAGATGACCCATTTTTTACTTATGTGGTCCTTAAGATAAGGGAAAATGAGGCAGAAGTACAATTAAAGTCATTTAGATTTCAGGATGTTTCCTATCATTTTAAATGATTGAATGTTTCTATGACAAAGGGTTCTAAAAATATGGCTTCTTATTAAAAAAAAAGTGTTCCTGTGGCCCAGGTTAGGGGTAAGTTGACCCGAGTCAGGGGGTAAGATGTGCCATCTGGGTGAAAACTGACCATCTAATTGAATCTGATTCAAACCCATGTGATTTTAAAGATAATTTACCTAGATAGTTTTACCTTTTAAAAACTGACTTAAATCAAATTTCATTTTACAAACAGTCATATTTCTTTTGTTAAAGCTAGCTTAAACAAAATAAAACCTGAAAAATTAAGTTTAAATTTTAATCCTTAATTGTTTGCATTTCTGAAACAATGTGTTGAAGTTTTAACCTTCCCAAAACAGACTGAACAGAGAGTTTGTTGAGTCAAATTAAATAAATAAATAAAGGAATAGATGTCACTGAAACGAATAAATATTTTAGTCGAAAGATTCTTGGCGTGGTACCTTTTCTGCAATGTCGAACAGGCTGTTAGGGACTACAGGTGGAAAAATATATGTAATATATGTAATATAATGTGATAAAGCATCTTGTGGTATAACTACAAATAACATCTATATATATGCTATGCTAAACTAAACCAGTTGTGTAATATCACATTAAAATACCAGTTTATTCTTCAGTGATTTAACTGAAGTATCTTATGGTGGGGGTAAGTTAAAATGCTGGCAACTTACCCCACATCATTTGGCTCACTTTGCCGCATAGCTGGCATTTTGGGAAAAAAAAAGCTAGCTTATCAATCCAGGCTGTTATTTAGCCAAATGGTTTGCATGGGTTTATATGTTGATATATCACCTATATGCATCATAAATATTTTTAGACTAAATTTAATTTTAGGATAAATTTATTTGGATGTAACAGCCATTACATCTGTTATGCTAAAATTTGACTTTGACAAGTCAAAAACAGTTTTTGTAAATGGGTAAAATGGGTAAATGGGTAAATGGGTGCCTGCCACTTCTCCCATGTGTTTCTCCTCTTCACAGTCTGGCAGAAATTATGTGTGATTCCAAAATACATGGTCACATGGCAGTAAAAGTGTGCAGTTGCCAAGATACATGGGGTGGGTGAACTTACCCACTGGCTCAACTTACCCCACTCTCCCCTATAACTGCCAAGCTACGTTTTAGGATTGGACTAGTGTAAAATAATTGCACTCAAGTATTTAAATATACATCCAGTCTTTCAGCTTCGATGTCACGACAACACTTCTTAAAAGCAAGGCAAAAAGTCATGTCATGGCAAATAAAGGGAATGATTTGTGCTCTGCGACACAGAGCGGTTTCTCCGAATTCTGTTTGGAGAAACAGGTCAAGAAAGTCCCATTCACCACCTTTTAGTAATCAGAGAGCTCCATGGTTACACACAGATCCCAGGAAGCCCAATTCTCCCAATGTAGGCTGTAGGTTTCAATGTTTTCCAGACTTGCGAAGAATTGTGCTGATGTGGAATCAATAGAAATTGAATATAAACCCGGTGTAGTCGGCCTGCTAATCTTTCAGTTAATTCTCAGTTTTTTGAGCACTTGCAGTCTCTAGAAGTGCTTTTCCAGTTCTATTGAGTGTCTCCGTCAGCGACGGATATCACATGAGTCTCCTGGGCCTCCTGCTTTTTAATAAAAGCGGCCAGGCAGACAGAAACTGCGGCCATGTTCTCTGATTCAGCACATACTTGAGGAAAGTCCAGCCTTTTAGACTCAACTGGTTTGGAGTAGCTTTCAAACAACAAGACTGTTCTCATGAACATCCGTCGCTTGCCCAGAAATGCCAGATATTTTGTTTGCTAGAGGAAGAGCTGCTTGTTACTGCTGAATCGTGTGTACAGCATGCTGTTTTAGTTTTGAACAATGAAGTACATCGTCATCTAGATGACATTTGATCGATTGGTTTTAGCAGTCAGCAGAAGTACGTTTCAGTGGTTGAAACACTCACGTTTTACAAAGTGTTTTTTTCCAGATTCTCATGCAGTGCTGTGGAAAACCACATGAATATTTTGCCTCCTGTTGGCCTCCAAACTTTGCTGTGCAACAAAACAATACGATTTGGTTTTGGACTCCACACATGTAACGCATTTAAAATTAGCTTAAGAAAGACACCTGTGACGTGACTTTTCCAGTAAAGACCTTGCCACAGTGCTCTGTGCCTGAGAGAATCTGAACAACAGACTTCTTGTTTTGCTACAGTACAGGCATTATGTAATTTCTCAGCAAAGAAGAGCTAGTTGGTCTGTCAGCTGTAACTAAAGATTGAAAGTGCCTCATTAGTGTATATCTGAGGATGCCTGACACGTGCAGGAAACACAAAGTTTCCTCTTAGACTGCATGTGTGTACGTGCTTTCAAGACTATTAGCGAGGCTCTTCTCTTTGTTGTCGTACACCTGCCAAGTGACCTGACTCTCCCCTTTCTGTGTGACGTCATATCTTTTATCTTTTATCTACCCTGAGGTCCTCAGTGCATGTTTATTTTTGCGGAATTGGGTTACTTGCTAGCACCAGACACACACTGGCACTAATATCATTGTTGAAGTCAACTCAAAATATCTTATTTACTTTTGTAGTACATGTTCCTAGACTTGTTTTGCATGATTTCTCAGCGCACATTATTCCAAAGAAAAGTCTTTGTCCAGATCTTGTAACTTGCTCTAACTTTGAAATGTATTTAACAGTGTTAACTAATAGTCAAATAACTATTTAGGAATTATAAAAAGTCAAATTTTTTTGTAGAGCACTTTTCATAATATACATTGTTTCAAAGCAGGTTTACAGAACATCATGATGGTAATGTTTATAATATCCTAATATCTTAATGCTTTATAGTGGCAATTAGCAGATTAGAACTAGCTGATAATTTATTTTGCATTGTGCAACGATGCAAGCAATCAAGCTGTTGAGATTTGAGAGTGTATTGTATTTTTGCAGATAATATTGGACATAGTTATGTCCAACTCACCCCCTTGTCATCCAAGATGTTCATGTCTTTCCTTCTTCAGTTGAAAAGAAATTAAGGTTTTTGAGGAAAACATTCCAGGATTTTTCTCAATATAATGGACGTCAGTGGGAGCTAATGAGTTGAAGGTCCAAATTGCAGTTTCAGTGCAGCTTCAAAGGGCTCTACACATTCCCAGCCAAGGAAGGGTCTTACATAGTGAAATGATCGGCCATTTTCTAGAAAAACTAAAAATGTGTATACTTTTTAATCACAAATGCTTGCCTTGCACTAGCTCGACTTCATGCATTGTATTGTCATGTTGGAAAGTTCATGTGTGACGGAAGTACCGCCCCTGTGTTTACAAAGCGAACGTGCAAAGAAAGTCAAACACTCTTTAGGTGAAACAACGTTGGACGATTTTGAAACATTTGAAAATTTTCATTTGAAAATTTGGAGAAGAAAACACAGATGAAAAACTAAGCACACCTTTCCAATGTGATTATGTAATGCGTGAAGTAGAGGTCTTCACGGGTCCAAAAATTCGTACCCGAACCAGAAGAGACCCATAAATTTGTTGCACGGAACTGACCCGGACCCATATTTAATTTGAAAGTGGGACCCGAACCCATGCAGACCTGAGAAATGCCTTAAATTTACTACGCAGACCTGACGCTGATCTGACCATTATTCGTAAATTGGACTCGAACCCGGCTGGGAAGACACAGACCCGACTGCACCCGGTCTGCACATATTGCACAGCAAGCTGCTATTAACAAGTCAGTAAACAAGTTGCAAACAAAAACTTTTGGCTTGCCTACTGTTAGTAGTCCTGACTGCGATCAGTCCTCCTTGACACTAACATTTCCGTCCGTGTTAGGCTGTTCCTCTTTATTGCCGAGTGAAAGAACTTTCTTAATCTATTCATGATTCCAGCTCGAAGCATTTTTTTTTTTTTTTTCAAAAAACGCACAGAACAAGAAATGCGTTACACTTTACTGCATGGACAGTGGTGTCTGGAGAAGTGTGTATACTCTTTATTTATTTAAGGTATTGTTTTCATTATAATGTACTGATTCAAATTAGTAATCAACAATTAATTATCATGTTACCACTCTGTGTGCCTCCCCTGACATGCTCTCGCGGATGCAGGTGGGATTTCTGTCAGGAAGCAGGACAAAGCGGGCGCAATCATATTTCAAAGGAAGCCGGCCCCACGGTCTTGCTTTTATGGAGTATTTGCATTTATTCACGCGATTGGATTAGATATCATGTGGTGGACTGTCATGATTTTGGCGAGACACTAAGTAAACGAAAACAATACAAAACATATACTTAAAGCTCCACCTAGTTAATCTTATGAAGCTTAAAGGAGGATTTTACATGAGACAGATTGATACCGTCCACTTGCAGTACTAACATTAACATGTTTTTTTTCCCCACCTTATTTCCTGTTCACACTTTTCTTATTCTAATTTTACAAGTTGCAAGTTACAAAACACACGCAAAGTGCTGACCGACACTGATCACTGGCGGGTGCGGTGTTCTCTGATCGATTTGGGTATTACACACAAATGTTATACAGATCAGGGACCCGAGGTAATAGATTGAGACCTGACCATTTCTCAATCTGACCATTTAAAATATAGACCCGAACCCGTACGGGTGTGAAGACCTCTAGCGTGAAGTCACAGACGCGCATTGCAGAGCTAGTGCAAGACGAGCATTTGTGGTTAAAAAGTATATACATTTTTATTTCTTTTTGAAAATGACCGATCATTTCACTATATAAGTCGCTTATTCCTTGGGCTGGGAGCAAGTTGAAGCTGCATTGAAACCACAATTTGGACCTTCAACCCACTGGTTCCCATTGAAGTCCACTGTATAGAGAAAAATCCTGGAATTTTTTTCCTCAGAAACCTTAATTTCTTTTCAACTGAAGAAAGAAAGACATGAACATCTTGGACGACATGGGGTTGAATAAATATTTATTCTGGAAGTGATCTAATCCTTTAGTAATCAAGCAGTTGAAGTAGTGTATCTCAAGCAATTTGATTGGCCCAGAAATGTGTCACAATATGGAATTAAAATTGGTTGCAAATGCGGTTTAAAGGGGACATCGGATCGAAGTTGGCATGATTCTTTAGACCAGGGATCTCCAACCCTATTCCTGGAGAGCTGTCGTCTTGCAGACATCAACACTCCCATCTGAAATTATCAAGTAGCCCTGAACACCTTGATTAGCTGGTTCAGGTGTGTTTGATTGGGGTTGGAGCTGAAATCTGCAGGACAGGTTAGTTCTCCAGGAACAGGGTTGGGGACCCCTGCTTAGGGTCTCCATGAAATGTCTGCAAAATACTTTGGTATTAAATTCCTCAATGGTCGTGTAAAACAACACCCTTTTTACTTTGTCAGAAACAGCTCTGTCTACAGCAACCCGTATTGGTGCAAGTCTCTTTAAATGATAATGAGCTACTGAGCTGGTCTTCCATTTTTTTTGTGTGTGTTTTCGGTGATGTGTTAACATCAAAAACGAAACTAATCCACTTCTTCCACTGCGTCTTAAGTTCACTCTTACATCCAACTACAAAACACCTGCATTGCTTATGAGACGTCTGCTCAAACGCCGCGAAGATGACGGACAGCGTACAACTGGCTGAGGGCGGAAATATACTAATACGGGACAATCCGTCAGCAATCGTAGGTGGGGCCTGAGCGGTATGAAGTCAGTCAAAATGGCTGCTTAATTGAGACTGTTTTGGTTTATTGGGGATGTAAAAGTGAGTTTTGCATCCGCTGTCCCCTTCTGAATAAAGTTTTGAAGAGTAATTTCTACCAGATCTCTCTGAAATGGCGCACAATGCAGGGTTTTTCATGGATCGAGCCATTGCTGTAGCAACATCTCAGCTGTGCTTCATTCCCTCTGTTAGTTGTTGACAGCCAGCTATATGGACTGGAACAATAGGCCTTAGGTGTCTACATTGAAACTGGGTCATCAGCTGTGCAGCTGGATATGACCGTCGGTAACCTCTTGTGCGGGCTGGGCCTAGTGGTCTTCATGCAAACATACACCTCTTTGTAAGAGCACACATCTGCAGTTTTAATGGTGATGTGCGTCTGGCCGGTTTCCTGTGAGGACTCGAGCACTTTGCAGGCTGTTGCTGCTACTTTCTGGCTCATTTATACAGACGGTTATGGCGACTGGATAGATTGCGAATTTGAAAGGCAGCGCCTACTGGGAACGTTGATGGTTATCGCAACAGTGATACGCAAATCCACGCCTTAGGTTTTTCTTTTTTCATTATCAAGTAACATTCAGTGTTTGTTGTAGATGCTGAACTTGTTTTAAAAGGAACAGAAGGCCTTTTAGCTGGTTATTCATGTAGCATCTGACATCAAGGTTCAGATTCTGGATAAGGAATGAGATTGTAAACAAAAATGTCAGTCTTTATAGGCTTTTTTATTGGCTTTTTTTTGTCTTTAAAGCATGCGTTGAGTGTGTGGCCATTTGTTGCTGTTTTTCTTTGTTCATTGTCATCTGTCAAAATGTCGATGTTTGAGTCTGAAGTATTTTAATGAAGAAAAGATTGAACATTTTTATCATTTTTTCATCCTCTGGCTTAATCTCCCCAAGATTTTCAACATTGTCCTCAGCTGACTGGAATGTACTCAGCAGCAAGCGCTTGGAGAATTCTTACCGTAATATGACTATATTTAGTCTTTGGGTGTGGGTTTGGATCTGGGAAGATTTTATCTTCTTTATCTTGCCGAATATGTGTTGAAAATTGCCTTTAATAAGGCTTGTTTTATGGTCCCCTTGACTCACAATGCAACAGGCCACTTCCTTTAGGGAAGCCAAAATATTCATTCAAGTGTCCTTTGATCAGTCTGCCATGCTGTAAATTTATGAAACTTTAGTTTTTCATCTCTAGATGTCCACATATTAGAATTTAGGACTGCTGTATTCACGCTATAAAAGGGGTAATGCTCTATTGTGAAAACACTTAAACTTTCATAAAACCCTTATTCTGATTCGCAACAATTTGGGGGGAGGGAATTAGGGCACTTTCATAGAGTCTACAATCCAAAATTCTTGGTTTTGACATCACCTCGAATACTGGCTTTTACACATCTGGGTTGCATTTCAAATATTGTAAGTCTAAATAAGATTGTAGAAACCATTTTACAATCCTTCAGTGAAGCGCAGCCCTGGTCATTTTATGAATTCACTAAAATGTATTTATATGTAAAATAGCACACCTGTACATCACATAATACAGCTTATGTTTGAAAATAATAATCAGAGGACAAATATTGACGTATGGTGGACTTTGCTTAGCTTACTTTGATATTACAGTGTCAATATTACCCTGATGTCACAAAGGTTTATGACACATCTTGCTTCAGAATTCAGATGCTTTAAAGGAGTAGTTCGCTTCCAGAACAAAAATTTACAGATAATGTAATCACCCCGTTGTCATCCAAGATGTTCATGCCTTTCTTTTTTCGTGTTTTTTGAGGAAAACATTGCAGGAATTTTCTCTGTATAGTGGACTTCAATGGTGCCCCTTAGTTTGAACGTCCAAAATGCAGTTTAAATGCAGATTTAGAAGGGTTTTAAACAATCCCAGCTGAGGAATAAGGGTCTTATCTACCAAAAAGATTGGTTATTTTCAAAAAAAAAAAAAAAAAAAAAAATTGTACTTTACACAGAGTACGCATGCATATCACAGAGCTAGACAAGGCGATCATTTGAGGTTAAAAAGTATATACATTTTTCTTCTTCTTTTTTTTTTTTTTTTTTAAATAAACAAGTGTTTCGCTAGATAACACCCTTATTCCTCGGCTCGAATCATGCAGAGCCCTTTGAACCTGCATTGAAACTGCATTGTGGACACTCAAACTAATGGGTACCATTGAAGTCCACTATATGGAGAACATTCCTGAAATGTCTTCCTCAAAAAACATAAATTTTTCACAGCTGAAGAAAGAAAGGCATGAACATCTTGGATGACAACGGGGTAAGTACATTATCTGTATAGTTTTGTTTCGAAAGTGAACTACTCCTTTAACTAGACTCACTTTCAGAATTAGTTAAAAAGATGAGAAATATTTGGTTATGCAGGACCCTGTAGTTTGTCCTGGATGTGTGAATCCAGGAAGTGCATGTTAAGCACTATGGGAAACCAATGATTAAATCACTGAATCAATGCTTCAGTCAGGTTAGATTGATAAAGCAGACCTCTGGACTTTGTCTTCCTTTGGGTATGGCATGGAAGCGGAAAGCACAGCTTAGTTTTGCATTTTAACCGCCTGTCCGGGATCTTCTGTGGGTCACATCCCCCTTGTGGAATCGTCCTGTCAGAGGTTTGTCAAATGAAGCTCTTTGCGGCCTTGAACCGACTTTGTCTGGTTGAGCTCTAAAGTTAAAACAAGATGACATATCAGTGTCTCCTGCTAATAAATAAGGAATCCCATGTTTCCCATGTTTTTAAAATCCTTAAATTCTCAATATGCGACTTTTTGTTTTAACACTAAAGGTATAGTTCACCGAAAAATGAAAATTCTGTCATTAAATACTCACCCTCATGTCATTCCAAACCTATAAAACCATTGTTGAACCACTGATGTCACATGGACTATTTTAACAATGTCCTTACTCCCTTTTTGAATCTTGAATGTGGTAGTTGCTTTACTGTCTATGCAGGGTCCGAAAGCTCTTAGAGTTCATCAGATATATCTTAATTTGTGTTCCGAAGATGAACAAAGGTCTTACAGGTTTGGAACAACAAGAGGGTGAGTAATTAATGACAGAATCTTCATTTTTGGGTGAACTGTCCCTTTAAGATCTCTTCATGCTATTTCAGCAGATGTCACATTTGCCCTCCCTCAGGATCTTGACAGTGCACCCTTCTATCTAGGGAACGTTCTCGTCTTAATGTAGACAGCAGTGAGAAACTAGCAGGAAGCAGTGGAATGCTCTCTTTAAAAGCCACGAACACCAGACAAGAATGCTGCGGTAGTTCGATATAATTGTTTGCAGCTCTGTCTCTAAAAGTTGCCAGATTGCATACAAACATGCAGCATGGACTTTCACTGGGCATGTGCCATCAAGAGTTGCGGAACTTTTTAAACTCAAACAACTGTGTTTTTGTCAGTCTGCAATTAAATTAAATTAAATTACGGTATAATCTGCAGTTCATTATGTGTGATGATAAAAGTGAGTTCTGTTTTTGCATGTCGAGGCTTGCGTATTATTGAAGTTCATTGACCCTGCGAGTTTTGGGCGGTGCTGGTGTGGCGTTATTGTGCGTTCAGACAAGGCCTGTTTACTAACAATGGCGTACTAAGCCCTATCTCTGAACATTCACCTCGTGGACTTGGTAAAAAAGCATTGTTGGCTTTCAACTGGCTGATAGTTGCTGCACAAAAGCACTTTCTCTGTCATACAAGGGCCCCACCTTTCAGTTTCAACTCACTGTGATACAACTGAATTTTCGTGGTTGTTTACGTCCTCACAATCTGTCCTGGTCATTGATGTTAACAAAAGTTACAGAGTTGTGGATGGCACTGTCTCATTTTTAAAGTTTCCTGTTTGTCACAGAGTCAATGGCTGCTAAGTGAAATCTCGTGCTGGAATGGAGGACGTCAGAAAGCCAGTTGCTAGCAGAGATGGTTGAATGTGTTCCGACAGAAAGAGTTTGTCAGGCCCGCTATATATCAAGTTAATGAGAGCTGCCCTTGGAGAGGTGGAAGCATGCCCTTAGTCTGAGCTTTGGCTTTCACTGTTCAAAGATGGATGATGGTTAAACAGTCACCCAGTCTAACCTCTACAGGGAATGGAAAAGTTCAAATTTTGCTTCAAGCTGCAGGAGGGACAATCATTCGAGTGCTTTCTTAGGAAGTTTGGCTGCTGCTTCTTTGAACAACTGATTAATTGCTCTGTATTTTTTATTTGGATATCAAGAGTTTGCAGGATACACTTACTGCTTGCTCACTAGTTTTTGCCAGGGTTTTGAAGTTTTAATATTTGTACTGCAAAAAATCTAGCCATTCAGCCAGACTTTTTTGTTCTTTTTTCATTATTTAGATGGCAATGGAGTCTTCGGCAGACCTTTGTTGCGTCTAGATGTCTTGCTTTTTCACAGTTTACACAAAACAGATTATATTTTATGTTAAAATGTACAGTTGAGGTCAAAAGTTTACATACACCTTGCAGAATCTGCAAAATGTAGTGGGCTGTTTTTTTTTTTTTTTTAAAAATTCTTTGGTTTTTCAGCATTTTCGTGTATTTGAACCCTTTCTAACAATGACTGAATGATTTTGAGATCCAAAATCCAAGGACAACTAAGGGACTCGTATGCAAATATTACAGAAAGTTTAAACGCTCACCGATGCTTTAAGGTGGAAACTTTTGAATTGAAGATCAGGGTAAATTGAACTTATTTTGTCTGCTGGGAAACATGTAAGGATCTTCTGTAGCTTCTGAAGGGCAGTACTAAATGATAAAAAAAAAGATATTTAGGCAAGATAAGAAAATGTACACATCATCTTTCTGTTCAAAAGTTTTCACCCCCGGCTCTTAATGCATTGTGTTTCCTTCTGGAGCATCAGTGAGCGTTTAAACCTTCTAAAATGGTCGCTCAGTTGTCCTCAGTGTGAAAAGATGGATCTCAAAATCATACAGTCATTGTTGGAAATGGTTCAAATACACAACAAAAATTAAAATCCAAAGAATTTGTGGGACCAGAAGGATTTTTCTGAAGAACAGCAGGCAGTTTAACTGTTCAGGACAGAGAAGGAACTCATGAACAACCATCACTAAACCAAAAAAAAAAAAAACAACGCACACATCCAGGTGACAACACAGTATTAAAAATCAAGTGTATGTAAACTTTTGAACGGGCTCATTGTTATGAATTCAACTATTATTTTCTCTTGTGGACTATATGTAAACATCTTTTATGTGAAATACCTTATTCAAATCAGTACTAAATAAAAAAAAAAATAACATGCATTTTGTACGGTCCCTCTTTTTTTGGTAAAATAATTAACATTTTGCAGATTCTGCAAGGTGTATGTGAACTTTTGACCTTAACTGTATTTTTATAGCCAATAACGGTTTATGTTTTATGAATGTATTTATTATAACTTAAGCCATTGTTCATTAAAAGTGTGTTCATACCTAAATGTCATTAATTTAACTAATGTTTAAAATTGTTATAGATGGAGTATTTCAAGTTGCGCCACTGGATATCAACTTTCTGAAGTATTTGATGTCGACTACCTATTTCTTTTTTTAGAGTTCCTCAGCACCCTTTTTTTTATAGTAACAAATGCAAATCACTCAAGATTTACCGTCTTGACACAACCACAGTCCTCAAGTTGCCAGTTCACCATTTTGACTGTGTGATCTCCATCTCGTCTCTTTCGTGTGGCTTTGTGTTTAGTGGGAGGCCGGTCGCTCTTACATTGACCCGTGCAGGGGGGCCGTAAAACAATCTAGCAGTTAAACTTCAAACTCCATCAAAATCCTCCTCCCCCGATTCTGTCCACACACCCGTGCACACGAGCCAAAGACGATGATCTTTTGTTTTAACTAAACCTGAGAGGCCGTGCATAACCTCTGACAGAATCCTGAATGTGTTGTCATTTTCGAAAGCTTTTATTTTGTATTCATTCAATCTTATCTATCGTTGTCAGCAGTTGTGTTCGTTAGAAATCTTTGCTGGAAACCATAATATTTTCCCTTCGGACTGGCCAGTGTTTCGCTAATTCTTGGGAACGTCTCGTTCTCTGGTTACACAGAAGTGTGGTGTTAGCTTGCGGCCTGTCTCGCTCTCGCTGATATGCCTGAGCTGGTTTTGTTTGCTGGTTGGCATGGAGACTTCGGCTGTACGACAACTGTCTGCTGTGATTCCAGGATGTGCGATTTTATAAAGTGAATTCTAAAATGTTATATAATATATTACATAATATTCATCTAAGGGTCCATTACATAAAATAAATTTTTTAATTTACAAAAAAAAAAATGTCAGTGCTATTTAGTTTAATTAAAAAAAAAAAAGTAGTTTAAATTTGTAATTTTGTAGCCACGCTTTTTTAAAAATGTCCTAAAAATAAAAAACAGTGCCAATTTTAACTCTCCTTTCTTGCTTGAAATAGCAACGAGGCATTTCTGTATTTTTAGAAGTCGTGTCTGGTTCAAAGTAATGTAAATCCATCTACTTAAAGCTGTATTTTTGTGCTTGTTTGTTAATACTGACCACCATGAGCTTGGTAAACATCGACATCAAGCCCTTAAGCAGTTGCTTTCTTGGCATGGAGTGTGTTCTGTTGCGGTGTGTGTTCTGCAAAGACTAAATATCCTCTTAAATAGGGGTTAGAGTTACTTTAGCTTCACCACCACAAGTATTTGTAATGGTAGATACAAGGCTTTTCACTATGGGAACGCTTTATTATAAAACATTATGGTGATTTTTTTTCATGATTCCTCTGGAGCGAAGATCTTATTGGAAAAGGTAAAGGTTACATAAACCATGCTTCTTTCAATACGCAAGTCAGATGGTTAGTTCATGCTCTTTTTTTCTTATTTTCTGTGGGTTGTGTCTCTCTCTGAATGGAGAAAAGCTTGACTTGTTTGAACTACAAAGCCTATCCAAATTTCCCAAGGGGATGTTCCACAGGGAGAGCAACACATGCTACATCCTGTTCATGTCACAGGGGCAAGAGGGCCCTCTCAACCCCCTCAACCCTTCAACACAAATCCGGTACAACTCTGGCATCTTCCACAGGCCTTGAGAGCGACGCCCCTGCCATTTCGGCAGGCTCCCGCAAATTAACGCAAGGCCCTGTTGTGCGGATTGTTCATGCATTCCTCCAGCATGACTCTGGCATGCACATTTAAACTGCTAGCTCTCCGTGCCTGTTGTAGCCATTCAAATTAAAACCCTTGGCTATGTTCGGAATGAAGTGCTAGGCTTACTGCATGCCGAGTATCATATATTGAATACAGGCCACTACTTTTAAAATGCCATTTGAAATTGAATTTCATTCAAAAGAACACTTCTTTGGTA
>JAHKKF010492395.1:0-17525 GCA_019740295.1 Labeo calbasu
ATGTTTTATATGTTGACATGCATGTGATGCATCTCGTTTCTTGAAGCCCTTAGAACTGCTGTGCGAGAAGGCGATTGGCACTGGGAATCGGCCAATGGGAGCAGGAGAAGCTCTCCGTAGAGTTCTCGAGTGTCTCGCTTCTGGAATCCTAATGGCTGGTAAGTCATTTCCAAATTTTATATCTAAAATAATTACAAAACGACTGTCCGTCAGTATATCAAAATACAGTGAGATACCATTTTGAGTGCACTGTATTCACATTATAGCACTGTTGTGTTGTATTGTCCAATCAGCATTATGTAGGGCTGAGAAGTCTGGAGAGATGGTTTCAAATTTCTTTCAAATTTGAATGTGACTCTATCTGCTTTAGATGGTTCAGGCATTTGTGACCCTTGCGAAAAGGAGCCAACAGATGCTATCAGTCACATGGATCGCCAGCAGCGGGAGGACATCACCCAGAGTGCTCAGGTTTGTCCACCATTTGCTGTTTTTATTACAGTTTTGCACTTCATTTGCTTGCATATCTCATTTGAGCATTATGGTTGATGTTATGTTTTGATTACCAGCATGCCTTAAGGCTTTCAGCTTTTGGACAGCTGCACAAAGTACTTGGCATGGACCCGCTTCCTTCAAAAATGCCCAGAAAACCACGAAGTGAGACACCTATTGACTACACAGGTAAAACCGAGTAGAGGTGGATGTTTTTCATTGCTTAAAGGATGTTTTGTTGTAGGTCGAAGCTTGACTTTAAATGTCTTTCATCGCCATAGTTCAAATCCCACCCAGCACAACCTACGTGCCCCCGATGAAACGCCCCATGGAGGAGGAGGAGGCTACTGATGAGAAGAACCCAAACAAGAAAAAGAAGAAATTGCAAAAGAAATGTAAATGATGTTCTTAATCTGCTCATAGTAGAGTTATGCATAGCAGGGCACATAAAACATAAATTGTTTTCTGGCCTTCAGCTCCAGAGGAGAAGGCAGAGCCACCACAGGCCATGAATGCCTTGATGCGTCTGAACCAGCTGAAGCCGGGTCTACAGTACAAACTCATCTCTCAGACTGGGCCCGTCCATGTGCCCGTGTTTACTATGGCTGTAGAGGTGGATGGAAAGAACTTTGAAGCTTCTGGTCCATCTAAACGCACTGCGAAACTACACGTAGCTGTCAAAGTAAGAGGCTGTGATGCAGACGATGAATTATTTGGCTTACTGAATTAGTCTGAAAAGGCAGGAACTGAATTTTCTTTCTGAATTTCTTTTCCAGGTCTTGCAAGATATGGGTCTCCCAACAGGATTGGAGCAAAAGGTAGCTGAACTGGTGAAACTAGAGGAGCCGGTAACCACACAAGAGACTTTGCCTGCTGTGACACAAATGGAGCCCGAACCAGCACCAACCTCAGACAGCCCCACTGACGAGGTACCAAAGATGTTTCTTTACAACATGTATCCATATGGTGGCATATGAAAATCAAAATATAATATTACAGACTGTAATACATTAACAACTTTGTGGGCGATTTTTATGATGCAAATAATAATGTTTTTAAAAAAAAAAAGTAATTTAAATGTGACCCTGGACCACAAAACCAGTTTTAAGTAGCACGGGTATATTTGTAGCAATAGCCAAAAATACATTGTCACAATTATTGATTTTTCTTTTATGCCAAAAATGATTAGGATATTAAGTAAAGATCATGTTCAATGATGATAGTTTGTAAATTGCCTACCGTAAATGTATCAACTTAATTGATTTGCTAAGAACTTCAATTGGACAAATTCAAAGGTGATTTCTCTCAATTTTTGAATATTTATTTTTTTATATATATATATTTTTTTTTTTTGGCCAAATTTTTAAATAGTTCAATAGTAGTGCCAAATATTGTCAGTGGAAAGCTCATTTATTCAGCTTCGTGATGTAGAAAGTCTCAATTTCAAAAAAATTGACCCTTATGACTGGTTTTGTGGTCCAGGGTCACAAATAGTTCTTAAGAAATAAAACAAGTAAATAACATCACAAGGACATTGAGTTGCACCAGTTTGTGGTCTGTAAGACTTTTTGTGTGCGTGTGTTATTTTGATCAAAAGTGATAGAAAAAACTTGTATAGTATTAAAAAAATTTTAAGCAGCACAACTGTTTAACATTAATAGACTAATGTTTTAAGCCGCCAGTCAGCATATTAGAATGACTAGAACAGAACTTACTGTTATAAATGCAGAAACATGCAGAAAATTTTCATTTTGACTGGTTAGTCTCACCAAACCTCTAATGTATGTTGTTCAGTCTTTTAAGAGCTTGCTCCCTTTTTTTTGGTCTTTCAGAGCGCTCGACAGCAGGGACCCATCCTAACCAAACATGGAAAGAACCCTGTTATGGAGCTTAACGAAAAGCGCAGAGGACTGAAGTACGAGCTCATCTCTGAGACCGGTGGAAGCCATGACAAACGCTTTGTCATGGAGGTAAGGACACCATTTCAGAGACACAATCTAGTTGTTTATATGGTCAGATTTATCTTATTGTAGGCAGGTCAGATAATAAAAGCTGCTGCTTTTTCTTTTTTTTTTTTTTTTTTTTTTTCCTCTCCCTTCCTGCCATCAGGTGGAGATCGACGGACAGAAGTTCCAGGGTACCGGATCCAATAAAAAGGTGGCGAAGGCCTACGCAGCACTTGCAGCCCTGGAGAAGCTCTTCCCAGAAGGCTCCAACTCCGATGCAAGCAAGAAAAAGAAAATGCCTCCAATGGTACGCCTGGCTCTTTTTGTTTTTGGTGTCGATTTGGTCTCCACTTAATTATTCAAGGTATAATTGTCTGATTTGCTCATTTCAGCACCCAGGATTTGGGATGGTGACTGGGCCGCCTGCTGACATGGCAGTCAATCCCAGGGGCAGAGGAAGAGGACGCGGCAGGGGCAGAGGCCGAGGATTTAACAATGGAGGAGGATTCAATCAAGGTACAGTTCTAGTGCTGTCTGAAAGAATCAGTTTGCATTAGATATTTGGACAAACTTTAACACTTAAGAGACCTAGTTTAGCTGAATTGCAATGTTTGAATAAGCCATTTTAATACCCAAGTTTCACTAAATATGGAGGGAAAAAAACTACACAACAGTAGCTGACACTGAAGTTTCTGACATCAGTTTTGGTGGGGGTGGGGGGGGGGACTGTTTATTAACTGTCACAATTCTTAACAGTCAGAACAAATGTATTTATTTGCAAGGTAAGTATTTGACAAATTTAAGACCATAAATGCAAGCTGGGTTTTAGGGCTCAAGCTTTTCAATTGTTCTTACACATTTAAGCATATTTAATGAATGGTACCAGCAATATATATAATTTTCAGCCATTTTTCAGTGCTGTTTTTACCGCCTTCATTGATATAATGGTAACTCTTTACAATGAGGTTACAATAAGGCAATAATTTCAGCATTTACTAACACATCACAAGTTGTTTTAAAATTGAATGCACTGTGAACTAACATGAACAACTGTGCTAACATTACCAAAGATTATGAAATACTGTAATAAATGTATTCATGTTAGTTAATACATTAATGTTAACAAATGACACATTGTTGGGCCTGCCTTTGACTAAAGATTTTTCTGGTTGACTAGTAGTTAATTTTAAGCATTAGTCGACTATTAGTGATCCACCTGTATGCAGTATTCATATGGATTACATTATCTTAGAATATTTGTTTTCTATTTGAATTGGTTCATTTAAAAGTAGACCCTTCACTCATATTTGTCATGTTTGTAAGGCAAGAGTACACAGAGTTTTGACATTTCACACTTGTTTACGGAGACCGAGACAGCAGAAAGTGCATCCTGTTTTCTTTATTTTACAAAAGTTCAGCGTTTTATTGTGAGTGAATTTCTTTACAGGTTCGAAAGATGTATTACTTTTATCTCTGAGCAAAAATGACAGAGTATTTTAAGTGCAAGTGAGGGCAATCTGTCATGCAGCGAGCACGCTACATTTCCGCTTCCACACTCCGCATAGACACTTGAATAGTGCACATTCTTTTTTTTTTTTTTTTTTTTTTTTTTAAGGCTCCCTTGTGCTATGATCATGAATTATACCTCGGATTGTGTCTAATAAAACAAAACTTGTGTAAACGTGCATATGAACATACATATTCTTACCTATATTCTTGTCTCTTTATAGGTGGATACGGGACTTATGGATATGGTGGCAATAATAACTCTGGCTACAGTGAGTATTTTCCTATTTCTCACTGGTGCCATTGATTCTACTCTTTTCTTTTCTTAATACCTTTTAGCATTTCTGGCTAGTTTTTTTTTTAACTGCAAGACTTGTCTTCATGGCATAAGTTGTTGCCATTTTAAGTTTTGTCAATTGTTTTTGAGTTCATCTCAAATTAAGTAGTCTGTGCACTTTGCTCTGGATCCATTTAAACTGCTACTCTGGTAGTTTTGGGGACATTTTAATGATGTGTGAGTGTCCGCTATTGTATTTTCCTTTTTGATTTTACATTTCTCTGCTTTGTTGTGCCATGGGACGCAAACTTTCCTCGGCGAAAAACGAGAAATGTTCCCAACATGCCAACGCCACTTTCTGAGGAAAGACCTTCTTGAGGGTGACCGGAGCAGAGAAATCTAAAAAGAAAAACAAAAAAAATCACGCAGAAAACTATCTTTGACCTTGATGATAACTGATTGACATCCTTGACTCATGCCCGGTGACATTTGTCATGGCATGCCCAACACAGAAGACATCTAATTCTGTGCTTCTCTGCTCTGTCTCACCCTTTAGGTGACTTTGTCTCAGACTCCTATGGCTACCACGAGTTTGCGACATAAACCGCCCAATGTTTTCAATAAGCACGCAAATGTGAAACGAAAAATTGAGACCGAGGGGGGAAAAAAAACACTGGTTACCCGCATTATAAACTCGTTTCCTTGTGATGTACCGCCCACTATCTCACCTCAAAAAACCTGCACCAACGATCAACTAACACTGTGGATGTGAACCGGAGTTTCTGCCTACGGAAATCAAGAAAAGCAAGACGTATTATTTGTGCTGCAATCAGTGCAGTCGGACTGACGGTAGCAGTAGCGGACTGATATTTCATAATGACTGTATCTTCACTACAGCTCTCAAGTCACTGTATAAGCCATTTTTTGCCAACAGTTTAGTTGTTTTTCCTGGAATAATGTTCAAGAAGAATTTTTAATTGTCACTTCCATACATTGCCATGTCTTTAATATTTTAAAGTTTATTTATTTTCTTTTTTTTTTTTTTAAATGTGGTGAATGCCATTGATCGTGAGGAAACTGGGTTTGTAAGGAGTAGGCACAGATTTTTAATATCAGAATATTATCAATTCTGTGAACTATTGATTAAATGGGGTATATTTGCGGCATTTTTTTTTTTTGTTTTTAAAATGATGTTTGTGGACTGTCTTATTTTGCAATAAATTCGAGTTAATTTACAAACCTGTGATTTATCTATGTAAATTTGTATTTTATTATTTATTTATTTTGAAAACTAAACCGATTAGGTTTAGGGATTTATTTGTAAATGTCTCTCTTTATGGGAAATTTTGGCTAGTATTATGAAACCATTTTCACTCTTCTAGTATTTTGTCAAGAGCTTTTGGCCTCCATTTAATCCAAAAAAATATTTGTATACAGATATGCAAAGACTGTATTTATTACTGCAGTTGCTTTCACACCATTTGTAACATGTTTTAGAAAACTAAATTGCTATTAAGCTGAGGTCACTAAATTTTAACCATGCAAAATTGTTTCGGACAGTGCAGAGGTCATGATATGATATCAGACATTAAAGATAAATTCAGCATAAATCCAAAACGCAAAAACAGTCTATTTTCCTGCAGTTTGTCATCTTTTAATTTAACCATATTGATTCTTCTATTGGTCACATTTTGACTTGATACAAATTCTCAGGTCTAAACTTGAACTTTGTAGAGCAGAGAAATGCAAAACGTTTTAACAAAAGCTTGCATTTCTGCTCTTGCGTGAATGTGGATGTGAATGGTGAGGAAAATTCACATATTTTACCATTTCAAAGTCAAAAAATAGTGGTTTTATTGAAGCTTGGGTCACATGGATGTCTACATGGATGAACTTCAAGATATCATAACCCAGTGTTTCAATTTTGTTAGTATAAAATTAAATATTACCCAGTGTGGATGTATATTTTTGTATCAAGTTTCAGTGAACAGCAGGAACATCCTTTAATTTAATACTTACAAGCCAGTAATATGTTGATGTATAAGCATCTTAGTTTTATAGTGTGAATTTAATTGAAGTATGTGCTAATCTGTTAACATTTACTGTATATCCCTCTTTAGATTTCTATAATAATGGAGGCTCTAATGGTGGACCGGTGGCCTCAGGTCCTGGATCATCAGGTCCAGGCACAAACACATCATCTGGTGGTGGAGCAGCAGGGGCAGGCGGTTTTGGTTCATTTTACCAGAGTGACGGTGGCTACTCGTCCCCTACTGGAACCCCCAAACCAGCTGGTAAGAAGCCACCCATGCACCAAAACACCAAACCTCAAGGACCCGGAGTGGGCCAAGGGGGTTCCTTCGGTCAGTACGGCCAGGGCTTCGGACAAAAGAAGAACTTCGGCCAGGCTCAAGGTGGTGGGGGAGGAGCAGGAGGTGGAAACTTCAACTACAGCACTGCTTATCCTTCACAGGTGACCGGAGGACAAGAATACAACTATGAAGGTGATGAAAACAGTCTGAGTTACAAATCTAGGAGTTTTAAAGGAAAAATTAAAACTTGCTGAAAATGTATTCTCCCTCAGGTCATCAAAGATGTAGATGAGTTTGTTTGTATTAGAACTTATTTGTGGAGATTTAGTATTACGTCACTTTCTCACCAGTGGATCCGTTGCAGTGAATGGGTGCCGTCAGAATGAAAGTTCAAACAGCTGATTTCAATTTCTCCAAATCTGTTCTAATGAAGAAACAAAATCTACATTTTGGATGGCCTGAGAATGATCACACCAAAAACTATAACGACAACTACGTTAGTCAACATTTCAAGTGGATCTGAACCTTTCAGTGAAAAACTTTATCATTTTCATCCTTGGTGTGAATGGGCATTAACTCTGTATGTATTTTATTTATTTAGACTAATTCTCTGATTGGTCTGTCTTTTAGGTTACAACAGCCAGTCAAACTACAGCTCACAGGGTGGAGCCAACCAGAATTTTGGTGGTAACTCCGGCTCCTACAACAGCGGACCAGCAGGGTACGGCCGGGGCGATCCCAATATGAACTACCAGTATCGATAAACCTGCCTTCCTGTGCGCAGTCCATCATTTCCAAACAAGGAGCATCATCCGTTTTGATTCTGTCGTTCTTGATTTTTGGTTTCTATCACCATCAGCTGAGCTCAAAAAAAAAAATGTACTAGCAGTCTCTAAACTTTGTGCGAAATAGTGTACTTTCACGTTTCTTTTGAAGTTTGTGGATTTTTTATTTTTTATTTTTAGTTACTTAAATCTGTGAACTCCCCCAAACTACTGCTCTCAGAAGAGAGAAGTGAAATATACCCAAAGCGTCGCATGTGAGGACCTGATAATTTGTTAATATGCAGTGACGGGACGTTCAGTCCTTGAGTGATTTTAACCATTCTGACTTGTATAAATATAAGATGCATCTCCAGCTGTAAATCATTAATGATTTTTTTTTTCTTTCTTTTTTTTTTTTTTTTTTTTTCCTCTATTTGACCAGCAACATTTCATGATTTTCACTGTAATCGTAGGCTTTTCTTTTAAATTATGAATGCACATGTGACATTGTTTTAAATGGTTATGTGATTGTGAAAGTTGTGACGTGTCAGGTCGTTGTAGCATTGGCTGTTTTGGGTGGGGGACCTTTATTTTTCCGAACAATGTTTAAAGAATGTGTGGTGTTTGTAATAAAGGATTTTATTTTGGAGGATATCTGATATCTGCTGTGTTTTTGAATGCACTTCTCCAGGTATTTTGCTTATACTTGTCTCTACTTACTACAGTTTGGTCCAAACGTCACTTTGGAATCTGGTCTTAAATTGTAATGATGTCATTTGAAACCTGAAAATAAAGTTTTAGAATATAATTTTATAATGTATATAATCTTTATTTTAACAAATGCCATGATTGAAAATGCTGGTAAAAATAATGCAAATAATATATGTTTGAAGGTGTAATAAATATAGAAAAACATAAAATAAGAATAACAAAAAAGGTTTGTGGATGTTGCGACTGAAAACTCTGGTAGCAATAATAATAGTTATAATAGTAATTTTTAATGAAGGTTTGTGGACCCCATGATTGAAAGCTCCGATAACGTCAACAAATTAATAATGTGAATGTAAATCTTTTTCACAGTGTAGTGCAGAGCCGCTCTAAATGTACTAAATATTTTTAATAAAGGATTGGGGACCCCTGAATGAAAACGGTAACAGCAACGTCATAATGTTTCAAAATAATAAATACAGAGCCGCTCATCAAGGTTTACGGTAAAATAATTCGTCGTGTGTTTCTGTTAGTGAGCTTACGGCTGATGTGACGTCATGTCCGTTTCCCCATCAGAACGCAAGGCGACTCCAGCATGGCTGACACCGGGCTTTTGGAATCACTCCTACGGCTGTTGGAGAAGGTAGACGACGGCATTGACAGCCAGGATGTGGCCGCGGATCTCGGGGTGGATCATCAGGTGATCGTCGGGGCGGTGAAGAGCCTGCAGGCGCTTGGAGAGGTGAGGAAATATCGCAGCACCGACACGCTCCGACTGATGCAACAGCGGCGTAAACCAGACCCATTCAATCCGGATGATATGTGTGTACATTACTGAAATCATGCGGAACAGCGCATTATAAAGAAATCATCGTAAGGAGTATCATACTGCCAAAATGTCTCTTAATATTGCGATTCACAATTATGATATCTATCTGTCTGTCTGTCTGTCTGTCTGTGTTTTGTCATATCTTTCTGTTAATCCCCTCCTGTTTTGTAGCATATTATTTTACATTGGCAATAGCATTCCTTTTTTTTGACCCCTGTTTGGTATTCTGAGGCTATGAGTATATGTAAATGTTCAACTGTTTTTCTGTCTTAACCTGTTTGAATCCTGTTCTCAGGTGATCTCGGCAGAGCAGAAGTCCTCCAAACGCTGGGAGCTGACAGGAGAGGGCTGTGAGATCGCAGAGCAGGGCAGTCATGAAGCCCGAGTGTTTAAAGCCGTCCCTGATGAGGGTCTGCCGCAGAATGAGCTCATGGTGAGAGAGTCGTCTATAGTCTTATACTGGAGTAAACATGATGTATTTTGTATGTATAATGTATAATAAGTGATGTATAATGAGTGTTATGTTGATGAATCTCATGAAGTTTATTTTAGCTTTCTTATATGTAAACATTCTCAGTAGCTTACAGTACGAAAACCTATTTTTATTATGTGAAAATATTACCAAAATAAGAGGGATCATACATAATGCATGTTATATTTTTTATTTAGTACTGACCTGAATAAGATATTTCACATAAGACATTTACTTATAGTCCACAAGAGAAAATAATAGTTGAATTTATAAAAATGACCCTGTTCAAAGTTTACATACACTTGATTCTTAATACTGTGTTGTTACTTGAATGATCTACAGCTGTTTTTTTTGTTGTTGTTTGTTTGTTTGTTCAGTTATAGTTGTTCATGAGTCCCTTGTTTGAACCTGAGCGGTTGAACCTTCTGTAATAGTTGCATATGAATCCCTCAGTTGTCCTCAGTGTGAAAAATCATACAGTCATTGTTGGAAAGGGTTCAAATACACAAAAAAAGCTGGAAACCCCAAAGAATTTTTGGGACCTGAAGGATTTTTCTGAAGAACAGCAGTAGTTTAACTGTTAAGGACAAACAAGGGACTCATGAATAACTATCATTAAAGAAAAAAACACAGATGTGGATCTTTCAGATAACAACACAGTATTAAGAATCAAGTGTTTGTAAACTTTTGAGTATGGCCATTTCAGCTATTATTTTCTCTTGTGGACTATATGTGAATGTCTTTTATGTGAAATATCTTATTCAGGTCAGTACTAAATAACAAAATAACATGCATTTTGTATGATCCCTTTTATTTTGGTAAAATTAACATTGCAGATTCTGCGAGGTGTATGTACATTTTTGACTTCAACTGTATATGTTTTGCATCTGATACCCCATGTACCTTTTGATTCTTTTAGAAAATGCCAAGCGGAAAGGTTGGTTTCAGCAAAGCCATGTCTAACAAATGGATCCGTCTGGATAAAGCTCATGAGGGTGGACCAAGAGTCTTCAAAACTGTGAGTTACATGCTGCACTGATAATGAATTAAGCCCAAATTAATGTGGTATTAATGTAGTGTGTGTGTGTGTGTGTGTTTCAGGTGGAAACTATTGAGGATGCAGTAAGGGGAAAACTACAGCTGGTGCAAAAGGGACAGTTAGCAAAACTGGAAGACAAAGAAAAGAATGAACTGAAGAAACGCAAACTGCTATCTGAAGTGTAAGAGAGAGTGTTGTGTGTTTTGGCTTTAACTTTCTGAAGTTGTTCAGTTTGATTTATTCAGTGTTTGTTTAGTCTGAAAATAATGTATTTTGGTGTTACTCAGGTTAATATTTATTATGTTGCCACATTAGCACTAGGTGGCGCTACAGCTCAATAACAGTCTCATCTAACAAACTATATAATGTATTCTTTCTATCTGTCTATCTGTCTGTCTGTCTGTCTGTCTGTATATAATTTGAATGAATGAATGATTTCAGGACGGTTAAGTCATACTGGATTACTAAAGGCAGCAGCTTCAGTACCACCATCACCAAACAAGAGACAGAACTCACTCCAGAGATGATCGCCAGGTGAGACCAATCAGTGTCAGGAAAAAGGCTACAAATTTTGCAAAGGGGTCCTAAACATTTTATACAACGTCATGTTGCAGTGATGCAATTTTAAAATACAAGATTGTCCCACTTCTGTTCTTATTAAAACTAAAAAGCACCACATTTTGATAACATTTTTGTTCTTCGTTTGGTTTCATGAAATGCTTTGTAGGTGTTTGGTTTTTATTTATTTATTTTTTAAATCTTGTTTCTCTCAGTGGAAGCTGGAAGGAGAAGAAG
Source organism: Labeo calbasu (assembly GCA_019740295.1). Classification (NCBI taxonomy): domain Eukaryota; kingdom Metazoa; phylum Chordata; class Actinopteri; order Cypriniformes; family Cyprinidae; genus Labeo; species Labeo calbasu. The sequence continues at coordinate 11,138 of JAHKKF010492395.1, forward strand.
TTCAAGCCGTATAATTTCGAGGCGTTGGGTGTCGCTCCAGACAGTGGTCACCTGCACCCGCTCATGAAGGTCCGGACGCAATTCAGGCAGATCTTCCTGGAGATGGGGTCAGTCTTTTATCTTTACAGAACACTCTTCTGCCTTAGCTGGAAAAATACCAGTTATTTCATTGTAGATTGCTAGATTTATTGTTTGGGCAAGAGAATTTCACACATGCTTTGGTGTTTTTGTGGAGAAGTAAAGAATTTGAAATAAAAACTAAAAATAAAGCATGCCCTTAACCTATACATTTTGTTCAAAATGATACTTGAGCAATATTGTGCTAAGTGTGTTTTGGTGCTGGTACCTTTCTTCTGGTTGCGGCCTATCATGGACAGATGATTCCCAAAGCTCATCATATTCATGTTCTATATGTGTATATAGTTCACAGTAGTGACAGAAAATAACTTCCACTATCCGCTATGACGGTGGTTTTCAAACCCTAGGTCACGGGATTAAAAAAAAATGGGTCGCCAGGATGATTGTATATATTTATGTAACAAAGTTCAAGATTCGGGGTGGAAGGAAGCTGGAACCGGCAAACTTTAATAACTAAATAAGCATAAACAACAAAACAAAAGTAAGCAGCAGAATCCAACGTGTATTTGTCTTTGCACTCTGTTTTTGAAGTGTCGAACCTTGTAGCCAGTCACAGACATATCTGTTCATTTCTGGAATGCAATGGCCAATCAGAGACGTTTTGTGTCAGAATCCACTCGCCAAGTTCAGTCCTGCGTTCTGGAAGCTTGCGAATCCTCTCGTTGTAACAAAGTGTAGACTGAATGTAAATAAGAGATTAATTGTGGCATCTAGAGAGTCACTAATTGTAGCAGAATTTTGTAATACGATGAACTGAAATGACAGTGGAGTGACAGTTTTTTAGTGATTAAGGAGCAAAACTGCTCTTCTTGTCTATATAATTTGAATAAAAGTTGTTTTTGATGCTGCTAAGAGGACCAATGTGGTGCACATGCTGCAAGTTTTAAGAGTGACATCCGCATATAAATGGGGGATTCTCTCTCGAGATCTATATAGACCATTTCGCTAGATGTAAACAACACTGGTCCAGAAGCGCTTCCTGTTTTTTTTTGTTTTTTTTAATTTCACATATACAAATACATCTTAAAGGTGCTAATGTAACATTTTCATCCAGTCAAATGTTATGTTGGTTGTGTTTTTTTGTGATGTTTGTGTAAAGTAAAAAAAAAAAAGATACAGGAAGTGTATCGGGACCAGTATGTTTACATCTAGCGAAATGGTCTATATATATATATACATATATATATATATATATATATATATATATATATATATAGAGGTGGGTCACGTCAGTTTAAAAAGGAAAAAATAGGGTCGCTCCCAATGTTTAAAAACCACTGCACTATAAGGCAATATTTGCCCCTTAAAACTGATTTCTCAGAGATTTTTACCTGTATGATACCTTTCTAACCTTATTAGATCACCTTTTATGTCAAATTCCTAAATTTAAGCAGTACATTCAGATCAGATAAAATCAGTATTGACAAAATCCATCTTGGCACAGCACAGAAGCTGCATCTGAAGTGACATTATGATGCATTTACACAGTCTGTTCAGAGATGGCTTGAATGCAATTTACAAATGCTGTAAGAATGTTTTTTTTTAATCAATAAATAATTTTTAGTCAATTGTTATTTTTAATAAATATTAGATTTTTCTATTTTTTTTTTTTAAATGGAAAGGTATTTAAAATGTGAATCTGAAACATCCAGTAGATGGCGGCAAGTCACTGTCAATGATTTGAGTCACTCATTAAAACCATTTGTTCGGTTGGATGATTAAATTGGGCTGTTGAATCATTCATTAAAGTGATTTGTTCAAAACATGGATTCAGTCCGTAACAAAGCACCACGCATTGTTCAAAGATGCAAAACCATTCTCCTGTCATTTCGTTTGGAACTTTTCATTGATAAAATAAACCTGAAACAGAAAAGTTGAACAGTATTGTGTCTGAAATCTAATATTGTGTCTTAATATTTCATAAAATTGCAATCACACTGATGTGAAGTGTTTCGGAGTACTAAAGTTGAATCAATTATGCCTTCATACAAATTATTTAGCTCCATAAGTGTTTTACTCTTAGATCGTTACTTTACAAGCATATTCCTAAGTGTTATATCTCTCATTCACAGATTCACAGAAATGCCCACCAATAATTTCATCGAGAGCTCCTTCTGGAACTTCGATTCTCTGTTTCAGCCCCAGCAGCACCCAGCTAGAGACCAGCACGACACCTTCTTCATCTCAGGTGAGGAATATCCACCTCTGTGCTTTCACTGACCCGTTACTCCTCCTGTTTGTACCGTTTATACCATTTACTTTCAAAGCATATTTTTCAAATAATATTTTGTGTATTTTGCAGACCCAGCACTGGCTCATGAGTTTCCTCAGGACTATTTAGAGAGAGTGAAGAAGGTCCATTCTGAAGGAGGTTATGGATCACAGGGGTAAGACAACACACGTATTATATTCTATACATAAACAACCTTTTATTTTATTTAGCAAGGTTGGATTAAAATGATCAAAAGTGACAGTAAAGACATTTATAATGTAAAAGATTTCTATTTCAAATGAATGCTGATCTTTTGAACGTTCTATTCATCAAACAATCCTGAAAAAAATTTAATGCGTAACAGTTTCCACAAAAATATTAAGGAGCCGTTTTCAGCATTGATAATAATAATATGCAAATCAGCATATTAAAATGATTTCTGAAGTATCGTGTGACACTGAAGACTGAAGTAATGATTGCATCACAGGAATAAATTACATTTAAAATATATCCAAATTGAAAACAACTGTAATAATATTTCACAATATTACTGAATTTACTGTATTTTTATCAAATAAATGCAGTCTAAAAATCTTTTCGACCCCAAACTTTTGAACAATAATATGTATGTAGATCAAAGTCATTTTAACATCTCAAATCAATTTTAAGATACAAATATGACTGGAAGATTGAAGAAGCTCAGAAGAACCTCCTGCGAACACACACCACAGCTGTCAGCGCTCGCATGCTGTATAAACTTGCACAGCAGGTGAGAATGCATGCGTACACATTCCCTCAAAGTGTCACCACAGTTTAGTTCAGATCTGACTTGTCTGTGTGGTGTCTTTCAGGAGAAGTTCACACCCGTGAAGTACTTTTCCATAGATAGAGTTTTCCGTAATGAAACTCTTGATGCTACTCACCTGGCGGAGTTTCACCAGATCGAGGGTGTGGTGGCCGACTACGGCCTTACGTTGGGAAACCTCATGGGCGTCCTACACCAGTTCTTCACCAAACTAGGTACTACACTCCTCGCTTTGTGTGTAAAAAAGACTCTACCTTCTGATCAGCATAAGTGAAAGAGGAATGTTCAGTTAAGTTTTTAATAAACATGGTAAATAGCTGAGAGTTAGATTTAAAGACATCCTGGACTTCTTTGATCATGATTTTGATGACGTTTTATTGCAGGAATCACAAAATTGCGCTTCAAGCCTGCGTACAACCCTTACACCGAGCCAAGTATGGAGGTCTTCAGCTATCATGAAGGTAAAATTCTTCATATAAAGTCATACATGTATGTAATGTGCTATGTTTATATTGCTAAGGGTAAAAACATGAAGTTAAAATGGACTGTGAAATTATTAAAAAGTGAATCTAAAAATGAAATTACGAGTGCGAAATGGCACTGATATTGAAATCGACATGAAAAGAAGAGTGCAATAGTCTTTTCTTTCTCATTGTGGTGCGCATCTGAGTAAAATGGTTTCTCACGCAAGAAAAATTGTAGGATGGGACCTGAATTTTAAAAAATGATGTGCCCAGATAAATCATTAGTTAGAAACACTGCAATATTCCATTTACAAATAATAAGATTTGTCAATTTTGATTTCATCTGATTAGTTTGCCTTTGTCTTTTTATCTTGCTCTGGTGGTCTGTAAAGCTCTTTGAAATAACAAAAACACTTTGCAGAAATGATATAAAACTTTTACGTGGTCAACAAATAAATTCTTCATAGCCTTGCGGTTATAGACAGTCAGCCAACATTAAATACACAAAATACTTTTGTGATTCAAATCAAAGTTGGTAATGTTTTGATTCACCTTAAAGAAGGCCTTCTAAAAAATCACTGTGCAAAAAAAAAGTGAATGGGAAAAATACTGGTGCATTCATGTCCTCATTGGAAGTTTGTATTTTGTATTGGAAAGTCGTAATTACCATCTCGGGTGTGTTCAAATCAAGTCAAATTTTACTTAAAATGGCAATTTACCTTTTCTACAAATAATAGAAAACACAACCTTTACATCATTTTTTACATTTTTGTTCAATATATGAAAGTACTGTAAATTGCTACATATTTTAACGTAATTGTTTGATATAATTATATTTTGTGTATGCAACTTGTTTAAATGTAAATAAAAATAAATCATTGCAACTTTTTCTCACTGGCACTGACAAGTAAATTCAATGGTTTTCACTTTGTGGTGGCTTTTATGTGCATTCAACTCGTAAATACGAATTTCTGTTTCCACTCGAAAACACCAATACTTTCTCTGAAAAAGCTTTCTTGTACACGCTATAGACGGAAAGCTAACTCTTTCAACCAGTGTAGCATCATAAATCTCCCATCTTGCTGAATCTCTCTCAGGTCTGAAGAAGTGGGTGGAGGTGGGTAATTCTGGGGTCTTCAGGCCTGAAATGCTGCTTCCCATGGGTTTACCCGAAGGGGTGTCGGTCATCGCCTGGGGTCTGTCCTTGGAAAGGTACGCCAACGCACACACATAAAATAGCTTCAGTAGCATATAAAATGTCAGAGTTGTTTGATTGTTTCTCGTTTTCTTTTCATCCATCTTCAGACCCACCATGATCAAATACGGAATCAACAACATCCGAGAACTCGTGGGCCACAAAGTGAACCTACAGATGGTGTACGACAGCCCAATATGTCGACTTGACTCTTAAATGACCATCAGAAGGCCCAGCATATGAATTCATTTGTGCTCTACTGACTCGTCTGCATTTTTGTTTATTTAAGCCATAATACACACCCTGAACTACACTTTGCTGCTCGGGCATTAGTTACAAAGGCCGTGTTGAACAGGATGACGTCAAAGCGGAGGAAACGAGTCACGTCTTTGCATGAGAAGCGTGACATTGACCTTGTTACACATTCAGCACCCAATATAGAAATCCCTATTGGCCTCCAACTTCAATAATGACATTACTTTTGTTTTTCAATAGGTTAATTCTTTAATTTCTGCTCCATATATATAGAGATATTTTTTCCACTGCCTTTTTTTCATGACAGCTCTGTAAAAATAGCCACCCACTTTGTTCTCACAACTCAGAATGTAATGGAAATAATTGAAGTCCTCATAATGTAGAAATGTTAAATTAAAAATATTTCAAATCTTCAGAATGGCCTACTTTATAGTTGTTTATTATGAAACCGCTGTTAATTTAAGTGTATGCAATTAAACCAGTGTCTTTTTGCTGGACATTTTCCATAGCTGCATTATCATATTCCAGTACACTTAGAAACCTTCGGTGTTAGATTTACACTTGTCATTTTCCAAATAGCTAAGTTTCACAAAAAGATACCAAGAAATGACAAGTAACACATTGAATTAAATATGGAAATTTTAATTGATTGAAATAGACTTTCTTGTAAAACATATCTACAGTAATCTTTTTTTTTAATTTACAAAAATTGTTTACAGCGTACACTTATCTTCATTGTGCATGTGTACTGTTGTAAATGTAGCACTCAGGAGGACAGGATAAGGGTCTTGAGTCATTTGTATAAATCCAGTGAAGGGGGCTAAGCTTTCTTCAGGCAGAGTAAATCTCCGTCTTGTTAAATGGGAAAATCTGTTTGACCTTATTGTTTCTATGTTTGACCACAGCGTCTTAACCGAAAGTTGTTGAATTTTTATTGCAGCACATTTTTTTTTTTTTTTGTCCATGCTAAAAACAAAACGGGTTGAGTAGGGACCAATTAGATTTCACTGTGTCTTGGGGGCGGGGCTACACAATGCAACGTAACATGTGATTCTCAACCTTTTTGACTCAAAAGACGCTGAAGGTGTTTCTTCCAGACATAAATGCTAATTTTCAATATGTTTTTTAATAACTGTGTTATGTAAAATGAATTATCCAGATTTTTTTTTTTTATTTTGATTCCGAATCCCAATATTTAAACAAAAATAAATAAATAAATAATAAAATAAATAAATACACACACACACTTTTTTTTTATTTTATTTTTTTTTATGGAAAAACAAATATAACAAAAATTATTTTATGTGGTTTTGGCATTT
>JAHKKF010492396.1:0-18223 GCA_019740295.1 Labeo calbasu
TAATAGTTTCATTAATTTTTAATAATAAAAATTAAAGTCCCTCAAGCATCTCTAATTAATTGATTTTATTATTTGAATTATTATTTGATTTAAAAACATGTATATATTATTTAATAATTTTCTTCAGAAATACTGTGTTGTGTATTTACATTTTTCTGGTAAATAAATTCTGGTAAATCATTTTTCTGGTAAATATTCCTTAAAAAAAATAATGTTTTAATAATAATTTTAGTAGTAGTAGTAGTAGTAGTGTCATTACGTCAAGTAATATGTTTCTGTCACAGTTTCTTCAAGTTAAACCAAACTTTTATTTTGACAGGTTGCTGTGAGGATCTTTAAGTTTCTTTTTGTGTATGATTTGGTGATTATTTCTCAAATGAAATGGTAAAATGCTCATAAAGTGACTCTCAGAGCAGTTCTAGAGATTGTTTTGTGTTCATGTACTCCTATATTGAGGCAGCAAAGGCTGAAAACACCACAAGCATCACGTGTGCTTCAGTACGTGTGTAGTAAACAAAACTGCGCTTCTGCGCCATTCTCACACAGAGACGCGCAGAACATGAAAGATTCATATTTAAATAGCATTTCTGCAGCCTAATATTGACAGACACTAGTCCATATCACATTTTGATTTTAGTATACTAACCTACTTTTGATTCATTCATCCAAAATTTAGCAAATTCTGTGACATTTACATAACACAATAAATTCCATTATGACTGGATTCTGCAATTTCATCCATTGCATTGTAAAATGCAGCACCATAAATACATTTTAAGTACATTTTAACAAACTGAAGGTGAAACTTTCGTCTGTGGTAATCGAATGTTCTTTTGAAAACAAACCTATATTTCTCTTTGGTTTGCTGCTCTTTCAGCAGGCACAGACAGAATCATTGATGTGACCCTAAAAGCAGTTCTCACTGAGTGCACTTATATGGCCTATATGAATGCACTTTGGTACCGATGCACTCTTAGAAGACGGTAGAGCACAATTAAACACTTAAAATGTTTGGACATTTATCTAGGAGTATGATTTCCATTTTTAGAGAGATGGTTTTAGACTATCACATGTTAATTATCATTCATCTGACAGAAAGACATTAATCAGACACAGAAACGCTCCTTTTATAGTGATTCGTTTAGCCTCATATGACTTTGATCTGAGAGCCAGGAAGATCCGCTTAAGATGATTTAGAGCGGGAAAGTTCCCATTTTCTGAGGCTCTTTTGAAGTGTGACTGGATCAATTTACTGAAATGTTGTTATTTGTAGAAGTATTTAACCCTCAAAAGCAGCGTTACGGAGGTGTACGTGCTGATGCACACGGATGCATAGCTGCACGCTGTGTGAGACTCGTGGTTCTGCGGGGTGTAGTGGTAGGCGTTAGACTGCTAGATTCTGTATGCACTGTTGGCATGTGTTTGTCTGCAGGAGAGGAAGATTTTGCCAAGACCAATAATGCACTTGATTAGCAGCCAATGTCAGCAGAGTTCATATTCATTAACTGTGTCTTCTTTTTCCATAATATGGTAAACAAGACAATGTTAGCTGTGAGGGAAAGAGCATTTAGGCCACTTTCAAGGCAATAATTTCTTTTTTAGAGGTCATGGAAGATCATCTTTCTGTTTGTCAGCTTTGAATAGACGATTTGTCAAATTTAATTGAATATAAATAGCCTCATATCTACAGTTGAGGGTAAAGGAGAAGTCCACTTCCAGAACAATTCACAAATAATTTACTCACCCCCTTGTCATCCAGGATGTTCATGTCTTTCTGTCTTCAGTCGTAAAGAAATTATGGTTTTTGAGGAAAGCATTTCAGGATTTTTCTTCATATAATGGATTTGATTGGTGCCCCGATTTTGAACTTCCAAAATGTAGTTTAAATGCAGCTTCAAAGGGATCTAAACGATCCCAGTTGAGGAAGAAGGGTCTTATCTAGTGAAACAATTGGCCATTTTTTTTGGGAAAATAAAAAAAAATTGTATACTTTTTAAGCACAAAAGCTTGTGTAGCACAGGTTCTGGGATGCACGTTCACGTACTATTGAATCATGTCGAAAGGTCACGCCGAACGCAGGCGGAACTACAGACCCAGTGTTTACAAAGCGAACGCGCAAAGACTAAAAAAGTCAAAATGTCGGACGATACTGAAGTTGTAGGAGAAAATAAGATGAGAGTTTTTCGCCATACTCTACCTTTTTTAGCCGAAGTACACAGACGATGAACTTAGACGTGATTCGTAGTAGTGATGGGAAGTTTGGATCATTTTAACGACTCTGACCTTTGAGTCTCGTTCAGCAAAATGAACAAATCTTTTTTTGACTCGTTCTTCCCGAGTCACATTAAAGATTTGCCAAAATGATTGAATCGTTCAAGAACGACCCATCACTAATTCGTAGCATCGTGAACACGTATCCCAGAACCTGTGCTACACAAGCTTTTGTGCTTAAAAAGTATACAAATTTTCCGAAAAAAAAAAAAAATAAAAAAAAAAAAATGACAGATCGTTTCACTAGATAAGACCCTTCTTCCTCGGCTGGGATCATTCAAAGCCCTTTGAAGCTGCATTTAAACTACATTTTGGAAGTTCAAAATCGGGGCACCAATTAATCCTGAAATGCTTTCCTCATAAACCGTAATTTCTTTACGACTGAAGACAGAAAGACATGAACAATCTTGGATAACAAGGGGGTGAGTAAAATATTTGTAAATTGTTGTTCTGGAAGTGGACTTCTCCTTTTAAAAGTTTACATATGCCTTGAAGAATCTGCAAAATGTTAATTATTTTACCAGAATAAGAGGGATCATACAAAATGCATGTTATTTATCTAGTAGTGATGTGAATAAGAGATTTCACATAAAAGACGTTTATATAAAGTCCACAAGAGAAAATAATAGCTGAATTTATAAAAATTACCCTGTTCAAAAGTTTACATCCCCTTAATAAGCATTAAAGACTTATTTCAAAAACATAAAATCTTAATGACCCCAATTGAACAGTATTTGAACAGTAGTGTGCAAGCAATAGACAAAATATTCAGTTTATAATAACACTACACTATTTTTTTAGTTAATTTGCAATACATTGTTTTAACCTGTATGTCAGTTCTCATTCATCATCTCTCAATGATTATTGTCCATCATGTCTAGTAGTGGCAAACAAATTTAGAAGTGTTTCTAAACATTTTAAATCTGGCCTTTGAAATGTCCTGTTCTATTTTTCATTAAAATGGTTTGCTATACAAATCTAAATGCTTGCGTCACAGCTTCACACTGTTGGATATTTTTTCGGAGTGTCATTAAACCTCATAGAAAATTCTGCAAAGTAAAACTTGAAGTATCAAGGTTAATAAGTTTATTGTTAAAAAAATGCTAATTGGGTGAATCATTGTGGTAGGTGTAAATGAGTTGATTCCAGATGATGGCGCCTGTTAAATTGTGGTATTTGTCGTTGAGTGGAAGCTCTTGGCCGTGAACTTTGAAATCAGTCAGAGCCATGCAGTCTGTAGCAGTGAAATGCTTGACATGCTGTGGCTTGTGACAGCTCTGCCAGGTCTTTAGCAGGTTATTTGAAGTATCCTTTTATATGCTTGTTGGCCTGAGTTGGATTAATGCCCGTTTCATCTTCCCAAACCCATGTAGTATATGGATTTGAGTAAAACCTGAGTTCACTACTGTATCACTTTTAGCATGGACGGCGAGGTGATTTTACTCTTTTGTAATGCTTCATGAATACTAAATATAACCGTGTATCTGAGGAATAAATAGAATAGGCTTTCTGACCCTGCATAGACAGCAACGCAACTACCACGTTCAAAGCCCAAAAAGGTATTCTATACATTGATTAAAATAGTCCATGTGACGTCAAAAATAACAACTTTATTCAACAATGTCTTCTCTTTCCTATCAGTCTTTGATATGCGTTTGATATGAATGTTCTCTAACTCCTTTTCTGATGCAAAAGGGCTTGTGGGTCACGGATGCATGGATACCCACTGTAAAAACCCAATGGAAATGGTGCACCATCTGAGCATCGTGGCCAAAAGATTCTTTGGCATAGTAAATTAAACATGATTTGTGTTGCACTAATCACATTTCATGTCCTATTTAGGATAAACACTATGCAGATTTTATGCAGCGCCACCTCTGCTGCTGTACGTGTATTTCCAGTTCCTTTGTTATCGTCACCTTTGGATTGGAAAGCTTCCATACCTCCAACAGGAAGCTCAGATGTTGCATGTGCATCTTTCAACATTTTGGGAAGCATCTGCACCGCCAGCCTTGGCTTTTTCCAGCATGTGTTTGATGCAGGTTATGCTTGATGTGTGTGACATCCTGTTTTCCCTCAGGGAGCGAATCAGTGATGCAGCTTTTCCATGTTTGGTCAAGGGGGATGGGCGTACCGCAGATCGATCGCCCTGGAAAGCAGATGGGTCTCCACATATCAATAGCTGAGCATCAGGCTTGCATATCAAGGGCAGCTGTGGCATCTAGAATCTCAGCAGCAAGGTCAGAGACGACAGTCTAGCACGGCTTGTGGCTGCTGGGTTGAGGGTATTTCAGGATCCTGGACTATTAATAGAACACAAAAAGCCCATCTGCTGGACTGATATGTGTGTGTGTGTGTGTGTGTGTGTGAGAGAGGCAAAGTGTCAGAAAATGTTTAGAAATTGAGAGCTTATGTATCACATATCCTTAGAAGTATCTGTTATAGATAAACAAAAATAACAACTTTATAACAGTTTCTTCCATTCCGTGTCAGTCTTTGCCATTCGTGGAAGAGAAGAAATGAAAAAAGTTGTTTTTGTTTTCTTTAAGCACAAAAGTATTCTTCATAAAACTGATGTCACATGGACTATTTTAACTATGTCCTTTAAACCTTTCTGGGCCTTGAACGTGGTAGTACTATTGCTGTTTATGCAGGGTCAGAAAGCTTTCGGATTTCATCAGAAGTATCCGTTCATGACCTTTCACCCTGCATTGGATTAATCTATATGCAGTCATTCCAGCTTTGTTTTGCACTCTCTATTTGCTTCCGCTCTCTTGACAGCTGCTGTGAACTGACTGCATGAATCTCTCACGAGGGAGCCATGGGGTTTTCGCCAGCATAAACATGCTTGATAAAGGCTTGTGAATTCTCACTGCCTTACATATATCAATAGAACTCTTGTTTACCAACATTCTTAAAAATATCTTTTTTAGTGTTCTACAGAAGAAAGGAAGTCATTGAAGCTTTATTTATAGTATATGAGGAATTATGGGATGTCTTGCCAGCATAAATAGCATTTTCACAAACAAGTCGATGACTTTCTTCTGTGGAACGCTAAAAAAGATATTTTCAAGAACACTGGTAACCAAGAGCTCTATTTTTGGGTCATTTTTATTAGCTGAGGTATAAATCAAAATGATTTCTGTGGTAATTTAAGTTGTTTCTGTTGGAAATCTCAGTTTTGTTGTTGTTCCCATCAGACTTCTTAACTAGCGTAACTAGCATGAATTCCTTAAAGGATTAGTTCAATTCCAGAATAAAGATTTCCTGATAATTTACTCACCCTCATGTCATCCAAGATGTTTGTCTTCCTTTCCTTAGTTGCAAAGAAATTAAGGTTTTTAAGGAAAACATTCCAGGTTTTTTCTCCATATATAGTGGACTGCAATAGTGCTCAACGGGTTGCAGGTCTTATCTAGCGTAACGACTGGCCATTTTCTTAAAACAAACAAAAAAAAAGTAAACTTTTAAACCACAAATTCTCATCTTGCACTAGCCTGACCTTGTGCATTACATATAATATTGGCAAGGTCACGTGTGGCGTAGGCGGAAGTACCGACCCAGTGTTTACAAAGCGAACATGCAAAAAAACACCCTTTGTAACCCGCTACATTGCGAATAAATCACTCGCATATGCGACTAATTCTTAACTCTGGGCAACTAAATGATAAATGATAGATAAATTCTCAGATTTTACTCGCCAGTGTGTGAGTTGGACGCTAAAAGTATAAGTTTAGCACAGGTATATTTTCACTCGCCGAACACTGACTGAGCGCTTTTCTCTGTCAAGCGATATGTTATTTTTTAATTCATTTCAAAGGACGCGCAGCACACCTGTATTTGACATACCGTAAACTCTAGTGTGAAGGTGCACGACTTGCTGTCGCTTTGTCTCACACACACACACAGAGAGAGAGCGAGAGACTACCATGCTGAATTGACACGCTACATGTAAACGATATTCTTTGACATATTTTCCTGCCAAAATTCAGCTTTTAGGAACTGACGGTTTCTTCGGTAGTAGGCGTAACTAATGCGCAAACGACAATATCATTGGTTGGTGCTCACCTATTATCGTCCCTGTTTTTATTTCAGCAAATCAGTTCAAGCGAACGCACACAACCTGATCTGATTAATATTCATGAACCCAGCAGCTCATTAATCCTTAATAATAATAATTATTAGTATCAGTTTTAAATATATATATGTATAACATAGTATATCTGTCTGGCGAGTAAAAGGGATGCTTTACAAAAAAAGGTAAAATAACGATGTTGGATGATTTTATAGTTGGAGGAGAAAATGAGATGGAGTTTTTTGCTTTACCCTACCTTTTTGAACGGAAATACACAAACGAAGAACTACCTGCGCGTGACCTTTCAAACATGATTACGTAATGCGCGAAGACACGCATGTGCACTGCAAAGCTAGTGCAAGAGGAGCATTTGTGGTTAAAAAGTATATAAATTTCCTTTTTTTTTTTTTAAATGACCAACCGTTTTGCTAGTTAAGACCCTTACTTCTCAGCTGGGATCATGTTAAGCCCTTTGAAGCTGCATTGAAACTGCAATTTGGACCTTCATCCCATTGGCCACCATTGAAATCCACTATATGAAGAAAAATCCAGGAATGTTTTCCTTTAAAAAACATAATTTTCTATGTGACATGAAAGAAAGACATAAATATCTTAGATGACATGGGGGTGAGTAAATTTGGGTGGACCAGCTTGTTTTGCTGGGGAACAACACCACTGTGCTGATCCACCAACATAAACCCACACAAACCAGCATGGAATTTCAGTTGAGTTGGCCTAGGCTGACCTTTTCAGCAGGTCATTCAACTCAGAACTTTCCTTATAGGAACAAAGGGATAGAAACTGGTCAGGAATGACATCTCTACTATCTCACTCATCTCCAGCTAAATCCTTCCTTATCTTTTACAATGTTTATCCCAAGGATTCATTTTCAGCCTGGATGTGTTGGACATCTCTGCTTTGAGAATTGTGTTTATGACCCTGTTTAATGGGCAGATTTTGATCATGAGGAATGATCTATTTTGGGATTGAGTTGTGTGATGGAGATTAAAGGATATGACAGTGCCAGAGTCTTTATATGGACAACCATTCAACTTTTTAAAGCAGTGGTTAACTAGTATGTGCTGTTTTCTATTTTAGCTTAATCTCTATTATGTTCTCCTAAAGCTCTTCGGTTAGTGTGGTCAGGGTTTTAGTCAGATGCCAAAGCTTTGATATCTTTATTTAGCTTCACAAGATGAAAATAGATAACTTTAGGGGGTATATTTAATTTGTAGTCATGTTAAATATTCACACAGAGCAGGAATGTTTTTCACTGTGTGTATGTGTATACACTACCAGTCAAAAGTTTTTGAACAGTAAGATTTTTTAATGTTTTTTAAAAAGTCTCTTCTGCTCACCAAGTCTGCATTTATTTGATCCAAAGTACAGCAAAAGCAGTAAAATTTTGAAACATTTTTACTATTTTAAAAAAAGCTGCATTCTATTTGAATATATTTTAAAATGTTATTTACTCCTGTGATTTCAAAGCTGAATTTTAGCATCATTACTCCAGTCACATGATCCTTCAGAAATCATTCTAATATTCTGATTTCTGTACTCACCCCCTTGTCATCCAAGATGTTCATGACTTTCTTTCTTTTTAAGAAAACATTTCTGCATTTTTCTCCATATAATAGACTGCTATGGTGCCCCGATTTTGAACTTCCAAAAATGCGGTTGTAAACGACCCCAGCCGAGGAAGAAGGGTCTTATCTAGCTAAATGATCAGTAATTTTAATTTAAAAAAATACAATACAATTTAAAAAACTTTTTAATCTCAAACACTCGTCTTTCCCTTCTCTCCCTGAATTCTGTGTATTCTGGCTCAAGACAGTTAGGGTATGTCGAAAAACTCCAATTGTATTTTCTCCCTCAACTTCAAATATCATTTCAAAATCATCCTACATTGCTGCAGAAGTACCGACACAGTCTTTGCAAAGTAAACATGCAAAGAAGATCAAACACCCTTAACAAAATAGGTAAAACAACGATATAGGACGATTTTGAAGTTGAACATGAGATGGGAGTTTTTCGACATACCCTAACTGTCACGAACCGGAACAAAAACAGTCCAAGCAGTGTAAGACAAGACGAGAGTTTGGCATTAAAAAGTATATAAATTGCATTTTTTTTTTAAATAACCAATCGTTTGGTAAGATAAGACCCTTCTTTCTCGGCTGGGATCGTTTACAACCGCATTTAGGATCGTTTGAAGCCGCATTTAAACTGCATTTTAGAAATTCAAAATCGGGGCACCATAGCAGTCCATTATATGAAGAAAAATGCTGAAATGTTTTCCTCAAAAATCAATTTCTTTTACGACTGAAGAAAGAAAGACATGAACATCTTGGATGACAAAGGGGTGAGTAAATTAGTTGTAAGTTGTTGTTCTGGAAGTGGATTTCTCATTTAAAGATCCTTGCTAAATAAAAGTATTAATTTCTATTATTTCTTCCCCCCCCCAAAAAAATAAAAAAATACTGACTTCAAGCTTTTGAATGGCATAGTGCATAATGTCACAAAGCTTTTTATTTCAGATAAATGCTGATCTTTGGATTTTTCTATTCACCAAAAATCTTAAACAAAACATATTTAACTGTTTTAAACAGTAATAATAATAATAAAAATGTTTTTTGAACAGAAAATCAGCATATTATAATGATTTCTGAAGAATCATGTGACACTGAAGGCTGGAGTAATGATGCTGAAAATGTAGCTTTGATCACAGAAATTAATTACATTTTTAAATATATTTAAATAGAAAACAGTTATTTTAAATGGTAAACATATTTCAAAATTGTACTGTTTTTTGGGACCAAATAAGTGCAGGCTTGGTGAGCAGAAGACACTTCTTTAAAAAAAAAAAAAAAACATAAAAAATCTTGACTAGTGGTGTAAACTAACTGTACTTAGTCCACAGTTTACATTTATCATGTGCAGTATTATTAAAAAAGAATTATGTTTGCTTTATATTTGGTAATATTTGTGTAACTTTTTAAAGAAAGTTTCTGAGGAATTCCATAAAGAATTTCCCGGATGTTACAGAGCATTCTTTCAGTCAACTGTCAGTCAGACAGACTCCGCCCCCCACCGCAGCTGATTGGCTGTTCCTCCTCTTTATATCTCCAGACATGAAGGGTGCTGTAGTAAACATAGCTGCTCTCACATACATGACTCGATCATCTTAAATCATCTACATTTCAACTTAGCCACCTGTTACCTCAACAAGCAATGGCTGCCTTCGTGTCGGTGAGTTCAGTTCCACAGAATAATGTAGATTAGGTAGTTTTGTCTTTATTGTGCAGTTCCCTCCGATAAACTAACTCATAGTAAGTAATGCAACAGTAACCATATGTATAGCATTTAAAATCAGCTACTTAAAGGTTTTTCTTGTTGTGCACAACTATTTAAAAGTTTGGGGTCAGTAAGATTTTAATGTTTTTGAAAAGTCTCTATTGCTTACCAAAGCTGTGTTTATTAGATAAGAAATTCAGTAAAACAGTAATGTTATGAAATCTAATTATAATGTAACTTTTGTATTCTAAAATAGAGTTTTTCTCCTCAGGATTCTTTAAATATACATTTTAAAAGTACTGCATTTATTTGAAATAGAAATCCTTTGTAACATTATAAATGTCTTTAGTGTCACTTTTGATCAATTTAATGCGTTCTTGCAGAATGAAAGTATTCATATCTTTATGCTAAAATTGTATGTCAGTAGAGGAGTATAAAGAATATTATAGTGCGTGTATATAGTCATGTGTCAGAGGGGAAGTTTGGAAGTGTCAGTGGTTGGTCAGCTTAATTTAGTGCTAGTCTCTGGCAGCTTCTAGCTGTATTGCTGGCATGTGTTCAGTGTACTTGTGGCCTGTACCTTGCTGTATATAGAGCTCACGTTCATATACAGTGTGTGAAATGCTTGAGATAAGTGTTCCTAAGTGCCAGCCATCATGGTATAAACTTGTTAGCAAAACAGTATAACATAAAAAGCAAGATGTTTAATATGTTTGTTTTACCATTTTATTTGTGTTAATCAAAGAATTTCATTGCTATTGCTATTTTGCAATTTTGTCTGGGATTCTAGTCAGCGTGAAAAGATCGGGCAATCAACTTTGTTTTTGTAAACTGAGAGACTGAAATACTTGGCTGTCCACACTATTAAATTCCAAATATTGTGCATACCAGTGTAATGATTTCACTTTCAAGATCCAGAGTACATAAATGATTTAGCTTTGATAGTTATTCTGTTTTTGTATTATTATTTTAACATCAATTTTTAAAATCTATCTATCATTTTATGTACAAACTTTGTCATCAGGGGAAAAACTGCCTAATATGTCTATTATAAAATTAATTGTCTTTAATTTAAGCATATACACTACCAGTCAAAAGTTTTTGAACAGTAAGATTTTTAATGCTATTAAAGAAGTCTCTTCTGCTCCCCAAGCCTGTATTTATTTGCTCCAAAGTAGTTTATATGTAAATATATTTTAAAGTGTAATTTATTTCTGTGATTTCAAAGCTGAATTTTAGCATCTCCAGTCACTTGATCCTTCAGAAATCATTTTAATATTATTTTTACGTCTCAGGAAAGTCATAGGGATGCACTGTCAAGACGTATTTTATTATTTTACCACCATTTAACCATGATGCTTTTTTCTCTTAGATGGCAACGTGTCACACCTGTAATAAGATGTCCAGACAACCTGGAATGAATCGGGAGCTTTTGGCTACCTTGTCGAAGAGCCGAAGTACCCCAGGAAGTGTCGGCAAACAAAAAACCCCACAGTCGGTTAACAGGTCTACTCCAAAATCTGTGGTAAACAGAACGCCAAGTGGCACACCGAGGTAAGTTACAATTAGCGCGCGTATATATAACATATCGACATAGAACTAGCCTTTAGCTTAGCTTTTGAAACTATTTATGCAATCCTTTCTTTCCGCAGGTCAGTATCGTCAAACCCCAGCTCGTCGTCGTCAAAGTCCGGTAGTGCAAAGTCGTCACCTTTCGCCCGCCTCAAGAAGATCCTTATGCTGGAAGACAAACAGCAGAGCAAGAAAGTTGGTCTGAAGGACTTCCTCTCATCTCTCTGAAGACCTCAGGGCCGTTATAATGAAAGACTCTAGCCCACTTTAAGTGGAGCTGCTGGAATTCAGAGCATGAAGCTTGATGAGGATGACAGTCGCTTCTCCTTGTGTTAATACAGCGCCACCTAGTGGAGGAGTCATTATAACCTTGGTTACGCTGAAGGGCAGGGTTGTATTAAACAGAACGTCTCCTTTGCTTCTATCTAGTATGTGTTTCTGAATCCTTGTGGATGAGTGGCATACCAAATGTCCTTTTGTTGGGGAGTGTAACTTGTGCTACAGAACCATGCTGTGATTTTTGTATTTGTATTTTTTTTTTTAATTTCTCATTTTCATGATCACATATGTTGCTCATTTTTGTACAAGAAAGATAACTTTTATATGTTCGTGTGTTTAATGTTCTTTTTGTACACTTTGAATTCACACTTAATTTGGTTCACTGATATAAAAAGAATTGTTTTTACACTTTACACTGATTTTTTTCTTTTTTTTTTAGCACTTGTGCTTGTGCTGGTTGTTTACATTTGACGGCGTATTTGCCTTCAAACTGTGTAGCAAAGACCAAAAATATTTCATACTGACTATTCTCAGTACAATTACAAAAGAAAGGTGATGTTTTTGTCTTGTTTGATCTTTGACAGGTCCTTTTCAATAAAAGTAAAATAATAAAGTTTGTCTGTTTATTTACTCCAAATAGACATTAAAAACTTTTTTTCTGACTTTAAACTGTATAATAGATTTTTAAAAATAAATATTGATGTAGAAACACATTGTGTGTTAAAATACACGCACAAAACTGGAATCACAAAATAAAACATGATTTTTAAATGTATAGCATAAGCACCGGAAGAGACACTACCAGTCAAAAGTTTTTGAACAGTAAGATTTTTAATGTTTTTTTTTTTTTTTTTTTTTAAAAAGAAGTGTCTTCTGCTCACCAAGCCTGCATTTATTTGATCCAAAGAAGAGCAAAAACAGAAAAATATTTGTACTATTTAAAATAACTGTTTTCTATTTAAATATATTTTAAAATATAATTTACTCCTTTTTATCAAAGCAAAATTTTTAGAATCATTACTTCAGTCTTCAGTGTCATGTGATCTTGGGAAATCATTCTAATATGCTGATTTGCTGTTCAAGAAACATGTATTATTATTATTAGCAATATTTAAAACAATTGAGTAATTTTTTTCAGGATTATTTGATGAATAGAAAGATGCAAAGATCAACATTTATCTGAAATAAAAAGCTTTTGTAACATTATACACTATACCATTCAAAAGCTTGGAGTCAGTATCAGTTTTTTTGGGGAAAGAAATTACAGAAATTAATACTTTTTTACTAATTGAAAGTGATGATTAAGACATTTATAATGTTACAGAAGGTTTCTATTTTAGATAAATGCTGTTCTTCTGAACTTTCTATTCATCAAAGAACCCTGAAAAAAATTCACTCAGCTGTTGTCAACTAAATAATAATAAATGTTTTTTTGAGCAGCAAATCATAATATTAGAATGATTTCTGAAGGTTGTGACTGGAGTAATGATAGTAAAAATTCTGCTTTGAAATCACAGGAATAAATTACATTTTAAAATATATTCAAATAGAAAACAGTTATTTTAAATAGTAAAAATATTTCAAAATCTTACCGTTTTTTGCTGTACTTTGGATCAAATAAATACACGCTTTCCTTCAACTGCAAATGCTGAACATTTTACAGTTATGCTTACAAAAACTAAAACAGAAAAAGGAAAACACATAAATATATAAAATAAAAAGTGCCGGGGGTAATATTATTTTTAAAACTCGGGTATATATGTCAAATAAATACTTTCTTAGTCAAAGAATGCGGTAAAAATGGGAGGAAAATTCTTATGCAGTCAATGTGTAGCCTAACGTCAGTCAACAAAAACATTCAGTTGTTTTTTATTAGTAAACTCGCATTTATGAATGTGTACATTTTCCCTTAAAAGTGAGAGAGGCTTTAAAATGAATATTTTCGCTGATAGATGTCTGTATCTCACATCACAATAAAACTGAACATGCTTTGAAGTGTAGTTTTGACGTCAATGTGACTTTTATTTTGACTTCTCGTACTAATCCACTGATCTCGCTCTTTCACCCGGAAGTGGTCAAACGCTAATATGTGCCTTTACAGTCATTATTACCCTAAAAGCTTAACTTTTTGGATATAATGTGTGGTTAAATATTTAGGAGAAATTATCCCTAGCGAATGTACAATGTCAGACCGCAAACGAAGCCGAGAGCACCACGAAGACAGACATGAACGAAAGAAACATAAGGAGTCAAGACAAGATGAAGACAAATACCAACACCAAACTAGAAAACTAATTCACGAGGTGCAGAAACTCAAGCATGTGGAGACATTGTGAGTATTTGCTGCATAATGCTTTCGAAGAGAGTTTTGATAATATGAACATCTGTAGTTTTATGCTCTCACAAAAGTTGCTCGTTTGTCCTATGCGTATTTTATGACTTACTTTTCATTTCTCTTTCAGCTATGAAAATCCTCCCCCCGGGTTCATAAAGGTTTGGACGTGGCTTGAAGTGTTGTCGTTAAATTCTCTTTTACAATATGTGATCAGAGAGTGTGTAAATGCTTTAGAAATAAGCTTTCAGGTGAGCATTTTGCAATACATGCAGGACTGCTTTTGCAGGAAGAGGATGACAAACCAGAAGACTGTATTCCTGATGCCCCTGGTAATGAGGACGCCAGGAACTTTTTGGCTCATGCTCCTACCAAAGGACTGTGGATGCCTCTGGGGAAAGAGGTGAAGGTCATGCAGTGTAAGCAAGCGTTCAGATGCCTTCACTTCACTCTAGTCATGTTTTAGCTTTTACAGTGTCCATGAAGGTCATTGAGAAATCTTAAGTGCACAAATATTGTGTGTAGGTTGGAGATGTAAGAGGTACGGCCACAGAACAGGAGACAAAGAATGCCCTTTCTTTATCAAAGGCAACCAGAAACTGGAGCAGTTCAGAGTGGTGAGTAACACAAATGCCCTACTTTTATAGTGCTGCAGTCAAAAGTCATTTATTTAAAAGCATGTACAGTACCCTGATTTTATTAAGTGGCCTTACATATACAAGATTTGGACATTGTGAATTTGAGATTGAGATGTGAAGTAGGTAGCAGATATTCAGATTTCTAATACATAACCGAACTCCTGCATTTTTTATTTTTTATTTCTGGTTCACGTATGTTATTTTCTGCCACTGAATAAAAAAATAAAAAAGGTAATTGCAACTGTTTATCTCACAATTCAGAACTTTTGTCTCGCAGTGTCAAGTTTACATCTCGCAATTCAGATTTTTTTCTCAGAATTTTGAGATATGAACTCACAATTGCAAGTTATGATGTCAGAATTGCAAGACATAAACTTTCAATTCTGATAAATAAAGTCGCAGTTCTGAGAAATAAAGTCAGAATTTTTTTCTCAGATTGCGAGTTAAGTCAGAATTGTGAGGTATAACTAATTCTAAGAACGTATCAGTCTCTTTTCCCCCTCAAAATTGGACTTTATGTCTGCAATTGTGAGTTTATATCCCTCAACTCTGAGAAAAAACTCAGAATTGCGAGATATTAACTCAAAATTGCAAGAAAAGTCAGAATTGCAAGATAAAAACTCACATTTGAGAGAAAAAAGTAAGAATGTGAGAGGAAAAAGTCTCACAACTGAGTTTATATCACGCAGTTCTGTAGAAAAAAAATAAAAATTGTAAGTTTATATCATGCATTTCAGACAAACAACTGTGACTTTTTCTCGCAAGTGCGAGATTGTATCTCGCAATTCTGGCTTTTTTCTTGCAGTTGTGAGTTTATATCTCACAATTCTGACTGTATAACTTGCAATTGCCGCTTTATATCCCTTAATTCTGAAAAAAAAGTCTGAATTGTAAGTTTTTATATTTCTTGCAATTGTGAGTTTATATCGCACAATTCTGACTTTATAACTAGAATTGTTTTTATCACGCAGTTCTTATTGGAATTGTGTGTTATCTCACAATTCTGACTTAATTTCTCAGAATTGCGAGTTTATATCTAGCAATTCTGACTTTGTAACTCAATTCTGAGAAAAAAGTCAAATTGCGAGATACAAATTTGCATTTGCAAGAAAAGTCAGAATTGTGAGTTTATATCATGCAGTTAACTGCAATTCTTTATTTCTCGCAAGTTTATATCATGCAGTTCTGAGAGAATTGTGAGTTTGTATCACGCAGTTCTGACTTCATCTCTCAGAATTGCAAGTTTATATATCTCAATTCTGACTTTATAACTAGAATTGTTTATATCATGCAATTCTTAGAAAGTCAGAATTGTGAGTTATCTCGCAATTCTGGCTTAATTTCTCAGAATTGCGAGTTTATATCTCGTAATTCTGACTTTGTAACTCGCAATTGAATGTTTATATTTCTCAATTCAGAGAAAAAAAGTCATTGAATTGCAAGATATAAACTCACATTTGCAAGAAGAAAAGTCAGAATTGTGAGTTTTTCTTGAAATTCTTTATTTCTTGCAAGTTTGTATCTCTCAATTCTGACTTTAAACCTTGCAATTGCTAGTTTATATCCCTCAATTCTGAGAAAAAGTCAGAATTGCAAGGAAAAAAGTCAGAATTGTGAGTTTTTATATTTCTCGCAATTGTGAGTTGATATCACAAAGTTCTGACTTTATAACTAGAATTGCTTATATGACACAGTTAGAAAAAAAATGGAATTGTGTGTTAACTTGCATTTCTATCTTAATTACTCAGAATTGCGAGTTTATAACTCGCAATTGGATGTTTATGTCTGTCAATTCTGAGAAAAAAGTCAGAATTGCCAGAAAAAGTCAGAGTTGAGAGAAAAAGTCAGAATTGTCAGATAGAAAAAAAGTCAGAATGGTGAGTTTTTATCTCGCAATTCTGACTTGATTTCTTGCAATTGTGAGTTTGTATCACACAGTTCTGAAAAAAAAAAGTCTTATGAGAATTATGAGAGAAAAAGTCACAATAACCTTTTCTTGTTTATTATTCAGTTGTGAAGCGGGCTTCCATACATTTTTCATCCTTTATCTGACCATTAAAATGAAAACATGTTTCTTTTTTGCTTTCTGCACCTTTAAAACACTACACTTAAGTATGTACATATACACATTTTGTCCAGGGTAGCTTTGCCTTTTTGCAAAGAAATGTTCAGTACTTTTCGGAAAATATGACTCTAGTCATATCAGTGGCCTAAAAAAGCTGATTTATTTCCATAGAGCACTGGTATCCCTCCTATTATCAGACTCTTTCATTCGCACACAACTAAAAAACTTTTACTTTTGTGTGATATTGTATCCAGGCCATTAGGTGGCAGTGTAATTCCAAGACGACTGTCATATAGACAGCTTAACATAAACAATTAACTGTAGCTTTAAAACTATAAAATATTTTACTTCCATTACCAGTTTGTTAGAATTGTAATATGTTGAACCTGAGTTGTTTGTGAAGGTTTATACAATTTCTGTGATTCTTTAATAGGCGCACGAGGATCCAATGTACGATATCATCCGTGAAAACAAACGAAATGAAAAAGAGACAAGGTACGTCAAAACATGTACCCTGAAACATTTATTTCAGGACACTTTGATAGTTTAGCAGAACAGAATTCATTTGAAATATAACTTATTTTTGAACAATTTAATGTGCTTTTGTTAAATAAATACATTCATTACTTTTAAAAAAATGTTCTGACCCCAAACTTTTGAACGGTTTTGTCTGTATAGGAGATGAAGAGCTTTTAATAAAGCTCAGCCTCTGCTAGATCTGCTTAGTAATAAAATATTTGGCGTGTTGAGGTCTCTCAGAGGCCAGTGTTGATGAATTGTGTCATTTCAACAAAAGAAGCCTGTTGCAGATGATTATGTAACTCTTAACTCCACTGTGATTATCTTCTGCTGTGTGGTGACAAGAGCTCTTGCTACATGGGAGTAATTAGAAACCGTTATGTGGGATGTAAACCCATTGTGGGCCGTTTTGACGGGTGATTTTTTTTTTTCATACATTGCTGAGCTCCACATTTATGTCACAGTACTGTTAATAAACATTTCCCCAGGGTTTGGCGATTTTAATTTTTCAGCAGGATGCTGGAAAACAAGGAGTAGCTTGTTAAAAAACACTTGAAAGTCAGAAGTCAGCCGCTGTAACACTGATGCAGTCTTCACAGCACGTACTGAATGAAAGCTAATCTGAAATGGGGCTGTGCGGTTCCCAAGGATACACAGCTCTGTTAGAGGATGTGAACCCTCTGAACAGCAGTGATCTGATGAATTGTTAATAGTTTCAGGTGTGGCAAAAGCTGTCAGAAGGTGCTTATGTTTTCTGCTTCCTATTCAAACCGATAGCAGTTGAAATGAGTTGAAGATAATAAAGCTCTTATTTGAAATAAGCTGAATGAATCCAGCTGCTCAAAGGTGGAGTGTGTAATTTCTGTGACACTAGCGCCACCAAAAGGATTTGCACAGATTATGAGCTAAATTTAATTTGTGGTAAGCACATTTATGAGATATAAAATATATAATATATATACTATAATAAAATTATATTCTGTAAGTATTTTTTAGCATTACTTTTTATGATGTGGTATAAACCATATATAATTGGTTTATAGTTGGTAAAAGGAAATTAAATAAATAAATAAATATATAATATTTGATATATATATATATATATATATATATATAAATAAATACATAAATAAATAAATAAATACATTTGTTATATATAAAATAAATACATAAAATGT
>JAHKKF010492397.1:0-10962 GCA_019740295.1 Labeo calbasu
TGATACATTACTCAACGTTGAAAACTATGGATGCGGGGTGTATTCAAAGCGCCGCCTTTTCTGTTCACAATGCGTGAAATGCTGCGCTGTGATTGGCTGAGCGAATGTATCGCATTTTGCAGAAAAGGGAGACAGGCGTTTGTCGCGGTTTGGAAAAAAGAGAGAAAACATGATAGAATAACACGGCGGATATGGCACTTTGCGTAAAATTAGAAACTGCCTTCTCAATATCGACCGAATACAATACTGATTTTGGCAGGAACTCAATTTTGTAAAAAAATGGCGTTTATGGCGTTTTGGAAAAGAGCTCTTCAAATATAACACATACAGTAAACACCTATATATTATATTTCCTATTTGTGTTGCAATTGATATGCTACATTGGCTCATTGCTTAGGCAGCCTATGCTGACTTTTTGCAGTGTCCGTGCAGATTTTGTCCAAAGTGATTTAAATATGGTAAAATCTGTCAACCGGAGTGACGTGTCCAGCACGCTTATTAGTAGCTGAAAGCATAATCAAATGAACCACAGTATTTAATAAATGAGATTGAGGTTGAGGGAAGTAGATCTTTGTGAATGATAGGTGTTGCAATTCTGCAGAAATCTGCTGAGCTTTCTACACACGTCTGTGGACGAAGATTCATCGTTAACTGTCACTTTTGATGAAGTACTTTGTCATTGTTGAATAAAAGCTTTAATTTCTTAAAGGTGCGGTATGTATATTGACATCTAAGGGTTGAAATGCCTTACACTGCAAGTGTAGGAGTTGGTTTATCTGTTTAAATATGCCTCTGGTCAAAGAGCTTTTTAGATGGATGCCGAGGTTTTTCATGTCGAGTAGAATCTGTGACCTTTATGCGAGTTCATGTGGCTTCAATGCGTTGTGTTTTCCACCAACTGGCAACCCGGGGTGTCGACATACTATTGGTTAAACTGGCAATAGGCGAAATCATATCACAAACTAAGATGTAAAATAACTGGCTGTAATGTTGTTTTTCAAAGACACAAGTATGTGAACGTTGCATGTTTCCTGTGAATGTATTATGTTTTCATGTGTTGGTTCAGTCAAAAAAAAGAAAAAAGAAAAATAAAGAAAGAAAGAAAACTTTTGAATGGTAGTATATTTGGGCGATTTTAGATTTTATAAAATTGTGTCCTAGTAGGCAGAAGTGAGTCTGTAAGTACAATGATTCATTCCTTCCCTCGACCTTCGCTCGTCATCACTGATAAACACCTGTGCCAGCTCAGAGTCTGGCTCTCCTCCCCTGTTTCCATTCATCCATCTGCCAATCCATCCTGCATCACTCTATCCACTCCTGCTTGATGTATCATCTCTGTTTGCTCTCTCCTGTTAGCGTAAAGTTAATTTTAGAGGCCACTGGCAGTGAATAATGGTGCTCTATGAATAGACCTGCACGACTTCTCTGTCGTTTGTTAGCTTGTGTTACATTGTTTTAACAACTGTATCTGCTGATAACGTTATGAAAAAAAACAAGATTAAAGTCTCGGCTGCTGTGCGAGGAGCGGCCTGTGACGTTACCCAGAATGCATCAGCGCTTTAAACCAGGATATTTGTGTAGGCACAGAAATTCACATGCATCACCATGCTGACTTTATGAAAAACACATGGAGTACAATGGATTTATTGAGAACTGCAAAAGTTTGTGACTCACTGCTCGGCGAGCGCTCCTGATTTTTATTTATTTATTCTTTCTTTGTTTTTATGTTTTGTTTTGCTTTGGAAAAACACTCTATGGGAGCATCCGCCGCTGCCAATACAAGTCGCAGCATCTGTCTCTCTAGTGTTGTGCCTGAAGCCTATAAGGAAAGGCCATCCTTGCCAAAACACACTGGTGTCCCAAAGTCACAGGCAATTATAGGTCATAACAAATTCCACTATTGTTTCTGGAACAGCATCAGGCTCTTTGTATGCACACACCTTTGTGTTAAACGCTGATATTATTCTGCCTGACAGCTCGACACATGCACAAAGAATAAAAAGAGAAACCCATGAGGTAGGAAAAGGCAAGGGAGAGAGGATGCCTCCTGGCTGTTCTTCTCTTTCGTTACAAATTCCTGCTGTCAAGAGCCTTATATGCAGAGGGGAAAAACAACCAGAGGGTTCGAGATTTAAAAAAAAAAAGTTTATTTCAGCAGCATTGTGACGTCACTTAACATCAGCACGTTGCTGGTGTTTGACGTACAATGTCTCCAATACATCTCATTTCTCATTCATGTCCCGTAGCGCTGACACAGTCATTCGGTGAGTCAGGTTTACCCGCACCTTTCCATCTAATAATAGCCTGATGAATGAACGGCCTATTAAAGTCAACATAGACATTAAATTATTTAATGTTAATGTCTCAATTTAAATGCAAATCACTGCCTTATGGCCTCATACAGTGGTGCTGTAAAGTTCAAACCTGTGGTTTGCATGTTATGTGGCATCCTGGTGTGCACATGCTCTGAAGACAAGGTTTATACATTCTGCAGTGTTTAATGAAATCAAAATTGTAAATGTGTATGTTTCGGGAATTTGATATTTGTTAACTGTATATATTTCTATGTTATATTTAATTTTGTACACACAGCTGAATAAAGTGATGCTGACTCACCCACATTCAATGATTATGTGCCTGTAATTCAGTCTCAACAACATGGTTAGTTGATGGCTAAAGCTAAAGTGTATAATTTCTAATTTAGTCATTTCTGTTTTATTTTTTTCCCCCTATGACACTACTACTTTTATTCAAAAAGATGCATTAAATTTACCAAAAGTGGCAGTTAAAGACATTTATAACTTCATTTTTTTAATTATAATTTGTAGTTACAAAAGATTTATGTACTAATAAATAAATATTTTCATTCAAGAATTTTAAGAGAGACACAAAAAATATTAAGCAGCACAACAGTTTTCAAAATAGGTAATGAGAAGTTTTACTTGGGCACCAAACCAGCCTATTTAAATTATTTCTGAGGGATTGTATGACGCTGAAGACTCCAGGAATGGGTGATAAAATTCAGCTTTGCCATCATAGGATTAAATTAAAATTCTAAATATTTTAAAATATGAAATTGTATTTTACAATATTGGAGTTTTCGAAGTTTTAATTTTTGATTTAATAAATGCAGCCTTGGTGAACAAAACATTAAATAAATACATAATTAAATAAATAAATATTCCTGACTATACTAGACCCTATGGTCTAGTGATTACAGTATATAATATGCATACATTATGTTCCCTTAAACTCAAAGTGATACATCTGTGTTGAAAGTGACAACTTGCTCTTCCTGTGTGTGTGTGTTTGTGCATGTGCTAATATAGGTCAGCGTCTGCTGTAATAAGTGTAATCAGCAGGTTTACACTTTATGCAAATTGCCATAATAAATATTTAAAGAGGTGATGTCAAAGACAAAAGGAAGAAGGAAATGCAGGTGAAATTAACCACAAATGGAGTCTGCAGCATATCCTTTATTATCATAGTGGAATGTTACAATTTGTGTTTAATAGCTCAAAAACATGCTCATCATTAAATTACAGGGTTGATCGTTTATGTAAAGTCTTATGAAACCCAGAATTGATAATTTGCTTCAGACACTTTCCTTGGAAGATGTCACAACATGAAGGCTATTGAATATTCAGTCAATCACTAATAACTGTATTTTTTTTTTTTTTTTTTACAAATGTTTCATAATTTGCTCATCAACTCTCATAATCTAAAAATGTTTCTTTTCTGTCTTTATAAAGCTTTGCTTGTTTTATCTTGCAGTGCTCAGCCAGCGTCCAAGTTCAGGTCCAGCTGTTATTCTGGGTTGATGACTCAGGCTTGCGTCATTGATTTAGCATGAATTAATTCAGCACCTGAACCTTTCATGTTACGGCTAAAATTAGCATTTTATTTTATTTTATTTTATTTTATTTTATTTTATTTTATTTTATTTTATTTTATTTTATTTTATTTTATTTTATTTTATTTTATTATTTCTGAGTGGTACACAAATATACATCTATACTATATAATTAAAAATAAATAATATAAATATAAATAAATGAATACAAAGAAAAAAAAATCATACAATTTATAAGAGAGTCACAGTTTAATTATGATGAGTCTGTGTGCTCATTGGCTGCAACAGAACTGGGTCAGGGATCAGGATGAGCAGTGGGGTTTTGCCCCAGAATAAAAATTCATAACATCCTTTTATCAGCATTCAAGATGCAAAAAAGCACATGCTTTAGTCCCTCCATAGGGCAAACAGTAATTACTTACTCGTACATGTAGCCAAGACGAGCTGCTGTAAGAATATAGCATCCTTAACAGTTACAGATTGACTTCATAATTTAGGTCAATGTGATGCTTGTGGCAGGTAAAACAAAGCTGCACACTTCCAACATCTTTTCAACAGCATGTTTTCAGGTTTATTTTAAGACAGTTGGCTATGGATGACATTTTATTCTCTTTTGCCAGTGGAAATAATATTGTTGCATAAACAGTAGCGTTTAGTGACACGTCACACTGCCTGACTGTCATAATGTACAGTAAATCGGATGCTTAAACACAATAATATTTCAAATGTGTCTGTGTATTGAAACAATGCCTGTTAGAAAATAACAGTATAGGCTGTAATGACATAAAAAAGCAAACAGCCTCTTAACTACATGTATTAAAAGCTTTCTAGTCAACAATTTATTCATTATTTTATTGTCATTCTCTTTTTTTTGTAAAGCAAATTTAGTAAATCCTTTTTTTATTTTGCGTTGTTCCATTATTTCTAATTAATTGTGCTTTTTGTTTGTTCATGTTTTGGTGTTGGGGATGTGAGTAATTGAATACAGCACACTTCTGATCGTTGGATTATTTATCTGCTGAATAACAGACGATGCAGCACAAACCATAGCAAATCTCATGCATTAGAATTAGACCATGAAGGAAGGCTTTGCTTTCTCTGTTTGGCAACACAACACTCTGTTTGTTGAGGTTATATACCTGTATTTGTTCACCAGTAAAATGTATTATTACATGAAATAGGAATCTAAACAAATTATTTAATAATTAAATATTTTACTAAATATATTTTGTTTGATTATTTTTGAAAGGCTGATCATTAAATGCACATTTATGACAGTAAATGCCGACAATGTATTCAAAAACGATACTTTTTTATATGTCTCTCCCACTTTCCTGTTTGAAGTATGTCTAAAAAAATAGTTTGTACATTGAAAGCAAATAGGAAGGAAATAAACAACACAAGAACAAAAGATTAGGAGAAAAAGGGAGATGTGTTCAGATGCTTTTTTAAAACACACTTCCTACTTCCACTCTGTGGAGCCACAGCACTGAATGCCTGTGATGCTGAGCCGTTTTTTTTTTTGGTTTAAAACACAAGTGTATATGTAACATAAGTATACAGTATCTAACTGATCTTTAAGCTTTGTTTAAACCTCCTCCAAAACGTAAAAAATCTGATGATATGATCTGATATGATCTGTATCATATCTACAATGATATCTTCAAATTGGCAAATATCTCCAGCTGGCTTTTTTTTTTTTTATCCTTATGTGTGACTTAAATAAAAAGCAATTAAATATAAAAGACTTAACAACCAAGCAGAATGGCATGGAACTGTTGTCTAAGGGTTTGTATTTCTGCCAAGTTTAAAGGCGTATCAGACGACAAAGTGAGCTTATTGCTCATCTTTCCGCAACGGCTTCAAAGAAGCACAATAGATGGTAAATGACATTTATTCCTATTCATGCAGTGAAAAGTGTGGCTTAAAAAAGCTGTAGAGTCTGTGGAGACAATTTAAGGCTTTGGGCTCATTTCAGAGGCACAGCTTTCCTGTCAGTGAATTCTGACTGATCTCACAACTGAAGTTGCAGCTTCATTCCTATCTTAAATTTTATTTTAAATAATTACTAATTTTTAACGGTGGACCCCATGTTTACAGGCAGTTCCATGCTTTGATTTTTTTTTATTTATTTAAGTTTATTCTACTATGTATCTTCACTGTTTATTCCTTGTTTTATTGTTCTCTTTTTTGAGCGAACATTCCCCAGCATAATAATTTCCTTAAGATATACTAAAATTCTATTTTATCTTATCTTAACTTATTACAAGGGTTTTAGACATTCTGTTGCAAACCTTTTCATGCATGCCATTAAAATGTGCACAAACATTGATACATATCTGTATTGTTTTTAACGTCATTTGAGTAACAGTTATTCTGTGATTTCACATACTGATTTTGATCTCTGTGGGAGTGTCTGTTGTTTGAAAGCCTGTGTTACGGAAGGTTGAGTGTGTTTGAAGTTAATTTAGTGAGCTGGTCAGTATCCATAAATAATGGATATTTGAATGATTAATTAGCATCCAGATTGAAAAGAAAGGAGCCTAAGTTACTTTTAATATAAGCTATTTTTGTGTTAAATGAGAAAGTATCAAGTAGACACTACAAATTGTAGCTTTAGAAATAAATATTTTATTTGATTGAACATAGAATTTATTAAGCATAAACATGTAGGCTGCAACGGCCTAACGTAAACTATGGAACATAAAAGAAGATAATTTGAGAAACATCTTAGTATTTTTTTGTTCATACAATAAAAGTCACTGGTAACAAAACAACTTTGTAAACAACAGTCTTCAAAATACCTTCTTTTATGTTCCACAAAAGAAAGGTTTGAAACGAGGGTGAGTATGATGACAGATTTTTGGGGGGTGAACTATCCCTGTATTATTATTATTATTATTACCAATGAAATGATACTCTAAATAAGAAACTAAATCTGCCAGCAGGTGGCGGTAAATGTCTATATGAGTCATTCATTCAATTCGTTCAAATGGCTGATTCATTCAGGAATTAAGTAAATGGCTCTCTTTATGAATGGGCCTTTGAATCATTGGTTCACGCGATTCGTTCAAAACGCAGATTCATTCAGAAACTAAACACCGCTGTGTTGCTCAGAGACATGCAACAATTCTGCTGTGGCTTCAAAGATAATATGTTCTCTTTAATTAAGTAAAAACACACAATATCAAACTTCTTATTTACTGAACTGTTGTATAAAATCACATTTAAGCTTGTGATAGATCGGGACAAAATCAGCCCCAGACAAAATGTTGCCCGTGTGATGTCGTGTGATATGTGATATATATAAATATGAAACAACAGGAGTATTTTTGCCCCAATATCTTGAATTTTAACTCCATATAACTGCATTTATGGAGTTGTTGTCCTGCATCATATTTGTCAACAGTCAACAGTAGGAAATATAAGATGATGTACAGGTCTGGGGGCAGGGCCAGCGGGTTAAATGCATTAAAATATTTTAATCACGTTATTTTTTCATAACTAATTAATTAAGTTAACAAGTTAAATTGACAGCCCTAATATATATATAATATTTCCATTTCATATAATGGATTATTTTGTAGCTATATAAAAATACAAATAAAACATTTTGAGATCATGCACTCCAGACAAGTGTTTATAGGTGTAAAGTAGGCCATATCTGATGTATCAAAAATGATCCTGTATCTTACTTAGAAATGATAAAAACACACATACTTATAAATGTAATAATATTTTATAGTATATTTATTTTATATTTACTAGCACATATTATCAAGAAAATGTATTCAACAGTATATTTAACAAACCCAAAAACATATAGGCTATATGTCATAAATTCTCTCAATATGTACGTAAAATTCAAAACACTGTTGTGTTGACATTTGATGGAATCTAACAGAATATTGATGAAAACGAACATATTAAAAATATCTTGTGACTATAATACATGCAAAAACAAATATGCTAAGAAAAACAAAACTAAACATTGCTCCTCTCATCCTTTTTCATTCCAGTTTCAACTTCAAACCCTGCCTGAGTTTCTGCTCTCTTATTTCTTTCTTCCATCTCTGAGTTGAATTACCTGACAGCACACTCATTTCTGTTTGTCTAAAAAGTAAATTATACAAGACTACTGTTATGCTCTGAAAGTAAAAACCCACTGAGCACAGTACAATCAAGCTTAAAAAGCACACTTTACCTCGAATTCACCTTACACATATTAATTGAATGGGATACTAGTAGTACTTGAACTACCTGTTATTTTAAACTAGAAAGTTGGAAAAAGGTCTAAATTCATAATGAAGGTTCACCGGGTTCACAATCTGTTAGCATTCCCATTCATCTCAGTGGCAGGAGCTCGGTTATACCTTATGACCCTCTCAGAGTATGTGACCCGCATGCTGCCATCTTTGCTAATGGAACCACAGAACTTTTTAAGCCAATCACCTGAGCTACAAATGTCACATGACTGATAATGCTTGACAAGTGAGCCTTTACGCCAGCATTGATGATACTGTATGTACAATCACAAAGCCTTCACTAGAAAATGATGCTGAGCTGTGAAGGCCGCACATAAGAAAAAAAAAAATCATTAATAAATGATATACCATCATCCAGACAGAATCAGAATTCGCAGAGGCTTGTTTTTACTAGATCAGAGCTAGTCCTGTCTGAAAAAGGCTAACAGTTTTTACTCTGCTGCCATGAAACAATACGGCTCCATGAGTTGATACAATCCATTTTTTTTGTAAACAATAGTCCACATGAGGAATTGATCCCTTTTTTTTTTATTTATTTATTTTTTTATTTTAATAGGATTTACACGGTTTTAGTGACATGCCATGTTTAGCTTCAAGTTACAGCACTTAAATGTCTTATTTGTTGTCCGAAAATGTTTTGCCCCGGGCAGACTGTCCATTTGTTCATAATGCAATTTTTATTCTCTGCCTCTCAGAAGACACAGTCTAAAAAGATTAAATCATGAGTATAAGTCCATTTACATCATAAATCCATTTAAATGTTTTGCCAAACAGACTCATAGACTGGTTGTATTTGATTATGGTCTAAACTTTTGTTCCATTTCGCCGTTAATGTCTTTTGAAATAAAGCTGTGAGCGTAATTGGACACTAAGCTGTTTTGTGTGAAATTTCATGGGCGAAGGGCAAATGGCTGTTGTCAAGTTGGCTTCTCAATGCCTTTCCACTTCAGTGTGTTTTAAATGACTCCGATGCTGCGTTGGCATCTCGCTGACAGTGAAAGGAAGCCAATGTCTGAAACAAATGAGGAAATTAGTTTTTAATAATTCAGGGTTAATCATCCATTCAACAGGCCCCACTTCATTGCATGCCAACTATATTGACATTCATGCTGCCAGTACATTTCTCTTCACTATGAATGTAAGATAAGGGAAAATGTTTTTCTTTGGTTTGCCAAAAAGAAATTTCTGAAATTAATTATAGACAAAAGCTAGGAATTCTAATGAGGTTAAATGGGTTCCTTGATTTTTTTTTTTTTTTTTTTTCAGTAAAATCACTCTTGGACTTCAGCTAAACAATGTACTATAAATCTAATTATCATGACATATCAAGAATATAAGACAAATTTCATGGAAGTATGAATCTTCAGTGATGATTTAATAAAATATATTATAAAATGATACTGATAGCTTACAGTCAAAGTCTTAGTCAAAAGTTTACTTACACCTAGCAGAATCTGCAAAATGTTAATTTAATCAAAATAAGGGATCATACAAACTGCATGTTATTTTGTTATTTATTACTGACCTGAATAAGATAGTTCATATAAAAGACATTTACAAATAGTCCATAAGAAAAAAACAGTAGCTGCATTTATAAAAATCACCCTGTTCAAAAGTTTGCATACATACAGTTTAACTGTTCAGGACAAACAAGGGACTCATAAACAACTATCACTAAACAAAAAACAAACACACACACACACACACACACACAAACAAAACAAAACAAAACAGCTGTGGATCATTCAGTCATTTTTATAAATTAAACTATTATTTTCTCTTGTGGACTATATGTAAAAGTCTTTTATGTGAAATATCTTGTTGAGGTCAGTACTAAATAAATAAACAACATTTTGTATGATCCCTCTTATTTTAGTAAAATAAAATTTTGCAGATTCTGCAAAGTGTATAAAACCTTCAACTGCATACGACAACACTTCTAAAACCCAATAAAAGTTGCATATATATCATTAAAAATCCCATTAGATATGCAACATGCATTTTATGCAATTTTTAATACATACTGTATCTGTTTAGTAAGTTTTTGAATGCATATTCCTTCACAACCATCTACAGTAGTACTGTATGAGCTGCATGTAGGCAAAAAGGAATCACATTCATCCCACAGTATTCTCATATATGGTGGTTTTGTTCATATATCACATTTGGCTTCATATTTATAACTGAGCAGTTGCACTGTGAAAATAAATATCAGCCAAAAAACAGTTTGGAAAAGTGCCGTTTCAACCCATTTTGTCAATTTTCAGCTCAATTTGAATGGTACAAATGCTCTTTTCCAGGGAAGCCGGAAGTGTTGCCGCCGAGCATTTGTTTGTAAACAGTAATTTAATCTATAAACTACATCTGTTTAGTCAGGATGTTTAGTCAATGCTGATCATACAGCTAGTTTCAGTAGTCTGTCATCTGAGGGATGCTCCAGGCCTCTGTCTGGTATTTCTGGATTAAACAGGGCTATTAAAAATTCAAGTGTGAAATGGAAAAATTATCTGCCTCCCGCTCCCTCAACATGCCCTCGGACCTACAGCATGGGTGACGGCTTATCATTAATTTATGGCATATTAGCCAAAGAAATGAGAATCGGCCATGCAAAGTAAAGTGAGGATCATCCTCTTGTGAGAGGCAATGTGGAAAGCGTCACAAGATGCTGCTTATAGAGCGAGACAGTACTTTGCAGATCTGTCCGTTCCACCTGCTCTCATCTTTTCTTCATCATTGCTCTCAGAAATCCCTCACAGGTGACAAAGTGTCAATACAGAGAATAAGCAATGCCTAAGTAAGCAAGCACTTTCCACAAATATATGGAACGCTTAAAAAAAAAAAAAA
>JAHKKF010492399.1:0-10645 GCA_019740295.1 Labeo calbasu
TCCAGCCTCAGCCCAATCAGAAGTACCAGTAC
This sequence comes from Labeo calbasu, assembly GCA_019740295.1. Lineage (NCBI taxonomy): Eukaryota > Metazoa > Chordata > Actinopteri > Cypriniformes > Cyprinidae > Labeo > Labeo calbasu. Next base: position 33 of record JAHKKF010492399.1, read on the forward strand.
TTACATAGAAACCTATACAAAGTAGCCAGAAAGAAATGCTCATTTTAAAGAAATACGTCAGGTGGATTTAGAGGCTTTTGCATCTGAACTCTTCATTTCAAGAGTTAATGATGTCTTTTCATTTACGTACCTCTATAATCTCATATATCCAACCTAAAAACTCTGCCACTTTGGTATAAACTCCTGGATGGTTTGGCTCAGCACAGCCTGTTCCCCAGCTAACAACACCAACCAGCCTCCAGACATTATCATCCTGGCAAACCAGAGGACCTCCACTGTCCCCCTAAGAAAATTAAGATTCATTACTATGTCTTCTCACAAATTTATTATATTAATGTCATATATTTTTGAAAAACATTTTGAGTAGCAAGGAGCTCACCTGACATGCATCTACTTTTCCTTCTGTATATCCTGCACAGAGCATTCGAGGGGTGATCTCTCCATTGTACATGCAAGAGCTATTGCATTTCTTCGTGCTTATTAAAGGTACAGGTGCCTCTTTGAGAACCTCTGGTATATGAACTGCAAAAAAGAATGGATCATTTTCATTTACATACAGTACAATGTCTAAATCATAAAAATACTTTAAATAATATGTATTTGTTTTAAATATCCATGTATTTACATTTGTAGAAAAACAGTACCATCATCTGGCTGTGTATATCCCCAACCAGAGATCCAGCACTGGGTTCCTCCTGGTAGATCATGGTCATACTGAGGTAGACACACGGGCCTGATGGTGTCTGGATGTGCAAAGAAAGTTTAAAACCTGAAGTAACTCATAGATATTATGAAACACGTCACACACAGTGACACATTTACTGAATATTGGTCACCTGAGAAATTCAAAGGAGCTCTTAATTTCACCAAAGCGATATCATTGTCGTGGGTCCTGTGGTTGTAATTCTTGTTGTAGATGATCCTCTCCACAGCTAAGCCTTGGTACTGAGCCAGTTTAGCTGAGTTGCTGGTTACAATACCAGCGTAAACTACCCAACTGGACACTTGAGGTAGCCTGTAGCTTCAATAAGCAAGCAAATCAGATGATATACACACTTATAATACATTTGTTTACAGAGCCCAGTTGGAAACTCTAGTGGCATTATGTGTTATGTTGCAGTGCCTGTCATCTGTTTAATCCTGGACCTTTTGTATTCACCGTACCACATTCCAACACTATTGTTAACAACTACACAGTTCCAGTGGGTGAGTCGCACAAAAACATAGCAAAAAGTTCACCCAAAAAATGAAAATTTGCTGAAAATGTACTCACCCTGAGGCCATCCAAGATACAGATGACTTTGCTTCTTCATTGGAACAAATTTAGTATTACATCACTTGCGTAGAACTGTATCATTTGCATTGAATGGGTGCCGTCAGAATGAGAGTCCAAACAGCTGATAAAAACATCACAATAATCCACAAGTAATCCATACGTCTCCAGTCCATCAATTAATGTCTTGTGAAGTGAAAAGCTGCATGTTTCTCAGAAACAAATCCATGGTTATAATGTTTTTAACTTAAAACCTTGCTTTTGGCTAAAATATGAATCATCTATCCATAATTTTACTTTCTCCAGTCTTCTAAATCAGGAGAAAAATATGCACAGATCAAACACAGTTTACAAGCAAAAACAGTAAAAAAACAAATATTCTGTTGGATTTGATGTAAGAGGACAACAGAGGATGGACTTTTTCACAAGAGGTATTATTATTATAGATTATGGACTATTTTGGTGGTTTAAACTGCAAAGTTCAAACGCCTTAATGATAGATTTGTTTATTACAAACAAGTAGCTTTTCACTTCATAAGTTGGACTGGAGTCATGTGGATTAATGTGAATTATTGTGGTGTTTTAATCAACTTTTTGGACTCTCATTCTGACGGTACCCATTCACTGCAGAGGATCCGTTGTTGAGAAAGTGATGCTAAATTTCTCTGAATCTGTTCTGATATGGACACAAATTCATTTACATCTGGGATGGCCTAAGGGTGAGTATATTATCAGCTAATTTTGGGTAAACTATTCCTTTAAAATATTTAATCTTATTATTAAATTTTGTGTTTTTTGTTTAGATTTTTGACATTTTCATAGTTATTGTAAATGTAGAATCTTACTTGTGGACACAGTGAGCAGCTGTAACTATCCATTGGTTGGTGATGATGGATCCTCCACAGATGTGGCGGTTACTGTAATAGAGACTCACTTGCCAGGGCCATCTGCCAAGAGTAGCTTCCACTCCTCCAACAATCCTAGGTAACTTTGCTCTGGTCCCGCACTCTATGATGAAGCAAAAAACGTTTAGTCTCAAACAGACATTATATGTGGATAGCATGTATTATTTTAGACTTATATATTAAGTTTACACTCACCAAAACATTTCAGTGCTATAACCTTTCCTGTACTACAGCTTCCCCTGTGACAAAAACATGTGAAAGGTGTAGTTCTAGAAGCTTATGCCAATTAAAATTATTAGTATTTTCTTGAATACCTGAAACGCCATAAATGCTCCAGATTGCTTTGGTGCTCTGCGGTGATTTGGACAAATCCATCTGTGTAGTTCGGCCCTATATCAGTCAGATTCACCCCTTTGTGTTTTGATAATCTGAAAGGAGATATTACTTGACAAAACTCGTCACTCTCAAAACTCAAATTTCCTGCTGTTCACTGTAGCTATCAGAGCATTTACTACATTACAACACTTTCAAGGCTTTTTGAAACTGACTGCACTTTTAACTTTCATTTTATGGTAAAAAGTTTAATTATTCTGCAAAATATCTCAGCAGTAGAAACCATACAGGTGAGCTGACAGAGTTTTCATGTGTGGGTGAACTATCTTTTAATATTCCTTGATGTGTCTGTATGCTGCACACGTCACGTTTTGAATTAGAAGTGAACGTGACTTCAAAGTATATTTCAACACTGCTGTCACTCTATGAATGGTTGACCTACAGAAACCAGCCACAGCTGGTAGTCAAGTGAAAGGTGCTGAGAGCTGCAAGTGTGTGTGTGTGTGATTCAGCTGTCAGCATGCTCACCTCAGATAGCCCAGCTGTCGACATACAAGCGTTCCCAGAGAAGAGTTCCACCTCTCGTAACATACGGGAAGCCACGTCTGTAGCTTCTCCAGCTGGATCTCCAGAATAGAGTTCTCAGCACTGATCCTGTAAAACACTGAGCCCCATTCAGTCAAAATCACTCCTAAAACAACATACTGTAGCACAGTTGACAGGACTGTGATTATATTATATTTTATTTTGATTTATTTAGAGGATATATTTGAAATAAAAGTATTTGTGTGTGCAAAATATAGCGATTACCGGGGTTCAAGCGCTTTTAAGCACATATGAAAAAAGACATCATTTAGTAAGCCTGTAACCACCTGAAAAAAAAGCATTTTTGGGAAATCCAGGTAAATTACCACAGAAATATTATGTTTTTGAACGGTTATGACTGTTATAGCGCCAGCTGTGGTCCGATATCCTTAAACCTTTGCATGCATGTTTAGAATCACCTGTTGCATGTACTCTCCAGGTTTTGTGAAGTTTTGAGTTTTCCTTTAGGCTTTATAGGATTTGGGGTAAATTTGGGTAAAAACAACCCCATTATAGCTTCCCAAAGGGTAAATTTCAACATTTTTTGATAAATATTGACCTAGAGAGTCCAGAGAATTGTATTGCAGTGTTTTTTTCCAAACTGAGCGTAAAACCTAGGATTAGTTAGCAAAAGTAACTTTTTTTACATCTTCTCAATCATTTAACAAACGATTTGATTGACAGCAGTGGTTCTAGAGGCAAAGTTGTCCAGAATGAGGAGTTCTATATCGTGTGTATGTGTGAAAAAATGCGCAATGTACAATAGCTTACGCCCTTGAAAAATGCGATAACGCCCCCCCGTTGCTGATTTCTTTCAAATTTGGGGCGAACCTTGGTGACGTTGTCAGTGGTGTGAGTAGTACCATCCCTCCAAATTTTAAGTCTCTATGACTTACGGTTTGGTCTGCACGATCAGTTTTACGTGTAGATCGCTGCATCTTGGCCATTCTAACAATTACAATAGGGTTGAACCCCTTATCATTCAACGGTGTTACAAAGGAGACTTGAAAAGGTCAGTTTTTAATCTTGTCATTTACAGGATCTGAATGAACAGATTCAGTGGAATGAATCTGACTTTCCAACATTTGCTACATGTACTACATGTTGAACTATAGTCATGCTACTGAAAAATGTAGTCAAGCTAGTATAATGGCGTTGCTTGTCCACTTCATTTTTACTTTCTCTCCTTTTTGTTAGCTTCTGTTGTTAATGTGTTTGTTACAGCTTTCACTGGGCATTATGGGCTGTTTATGTCAGTTTGTTTATCGTGCCAGTGAGTTTGGATGAATGTCCACTGTGCTGTTTACCTGTTGGGTCTCTGTTGTTTTCACAGATAAAGGGACAAATACCTTTCCTGGGGTCTGTCACAGAGATGTCCTCGGTTATGTTACAGAAGGACGTGTCTTTGGTGTCTCCTACACTTGCAGGGCTATGAGATGAGTTTGGCTTTAAAAGAATTTTCACTGCAAAGACATTAAATGCAGAAATATTTCATTTCTACATTATATGTGCACAAATTTAACCAAAGATTTTGAATGATTTAACTTATTACCTATAAACCAAACTCCAATGACAACACCTCCCAGCAGACAAAGTACACAGAGAGCTGCAAATACTCTCACCAGTTTATGGGCTGACACTTTGCCAGACACTGTATGAAATAAGTAATAAAAAATATCCAAAATCCAAAAAGCAAAACAACACTGACTTATAGTAATAGGTTTTCATTTTTTAGGTCATTTTAATGACCTTTGCAAATGCTTTTAAAGGATCAGATGTCTCCTCAGGTGTGTGTTAATAACAGACTTGCCTGGATGGAGAAACTGCAGCTCTCTGATCCAGGTGGGATTATTCTGGCCCGTCTCAATCCTATCCACCTGCAGATGATCTGGATGGAAAGACTGTCTGACCACCACTGGATTCTCAATCACTGCCACAGCATCTCTACTGAGACTCTGTAATACAACCACTGATATGATCAATCCCAGTGTCATATCTATAACAGTAAGCCATGATAAGAGAGATCTGATGTACTGTTCTGATGTCAGTAAATGTGCCAATATTGACTTAACTCTTTTAGCGGTACGGTCCACATTCTGTGTCCCTGGGAGTACGGTCCCACATATGGGATTTAGAACGTTCGGTGACGTCATGCAATTGCCAAATTCAAACTGCGTTTTCGCGCGTTGGCTGGCGCTGCACTTGTCATATAGTCACAATTATGCAGTGTTTTCAAACACATAACGTTTATTTTAGGTTTCAGACATTTAAATACACATAAGTACTAGTAAAATAATACATTTAGAGTTTGTAAAATACACACGGATGTCAATGGAAGCAGCAATAACAATCTATTCAAGTATAATTTGCCGACGTGTTTTATTCATATCAGATACACATAGTGTAAGTAACGATATAATTCACTTCATTACTTTCCCAGTTCACCAGCCACTTACTTGCATGTATTTCGGTAGAAACTGGTGAATTACGTGCTGTAAATCCGGCTGACAGGAGTCTCTAAACGGCAGCGCGAACAAACATGGCGGCGCCCATCTCTCGTTATATATCACGATCCAGATCATTAATAAAGGTTTTAAAATGGCAAGATACACTCACAAACACAATTCAATTAAAATGCATTGCAGATGCATTGGAGGTTGTTGGTCATGTGATAAATTTTCAGTTTTAATAGGTGTATTTACAGTAAACTAGCAAGGAGCACAACGACACTGGTAAATGTGGTACATTTTTGTTGTGAATATCCTTTTGCTTTTGATCTAGTGATGATCTACACAGTAGTAATAATGCTATAAAATTTTCAGATATTATTGTAAAAAAACAAAAACTTAGCAGTGTAAAGATACTCAATGTGATGAGTTGATTTTAGAAATGCTCCTTTCTTCTTTTTTTAAATATATACAATAAAGTTAAGTTAAAGTTGTTTTAAGTCAAATAACATTACTAAATTAAAATAATTCATTCATTCTCACAAAAGATTTGAAATTTTCCTGTAAACAATAGAATATATATTTTCGTAATGATAAATAATACTCATTTTAGTGTAAATAAAGAATTCCTAAAGCACAAACAGGTGCTTGTTTAAAAAAAAAAAAATCTCACCTACAGATATAATCATTCTAGCATCAAATTCTCATACACTGTCAGAAAAAAGGTACAGTTCTGTCACCGGATTAAAAGTGAAAAGGTACATATTTGTACCTTACCTACTCGTAAACACTACATATTAGTACCTTAAAGGTACATATTAGTACACTATTACTACTAATATTACACACTGCACCTTTAAAAGTACATACTTGTACCTTTTCACATTTTGACTTAGGGTACTGCTCCAGTGACAGATCTGTACCTTTTTTCAGTGTATATACTGAAAATATAATGCAAACATCATCTTAATCTGGCCAAATATAGCACATACTGCTAAAAAAAGAAGCATATTTTTAGACATGCTTCTGTATTTGAGCATGATGGGAGTAACTCACCATGTTTTGTTTGTTTAGATCCAAGGGTTTCCTGGCGGCAGCTGCTCTGACTCTTTTTCTCATCCACTCACCTCCATCACAGCAGAGATGCTGCACAGCAGCAGCTGTCTGACCACTGAGCAGAATGCAACTCTGGATTTTCACTTCACAAAGAGACAATGAGGTCAGCAGCGGAGCAAAGAATGAACCCGTTGTTTTACCAAGGGGGTCATGGGGCCTATCCTGACTGCCTGAACCAGCCCTTTGTAGGGCCAAACATCTCCAAAGATATCCACCTGTCACTGATAGGATACAGGCTGAGTAGCACCACCTTCACCTGTGCCAGCTGAGTGTCCACTGTGCTACAAAGTTTATTACCTGACAATTCACAGCTTCAGGGAATAGGCTTGTAATGACAGTTTGTTGAAAAGTCTCTTAGAATGAATTTCAAACAACTGATGTCAGCTGTATTTCAGTGATTGGTGTCTCTACTTTAAAGGCTATTTTATATAGTTACAAATATTAATAGGTTACAGTTGTTCAATGGGAACACCCTGTATGGAAAATATTACTGCCATTATTTTGTGTAACACTTCAGTTAAAACATATATTTAATAACTTGTGTTATGTCTAAAATGTCTTGTGTGTTTTGAAAGGGATAGTCATATAATCTCTGCCTTCAACTTAAGTTATAGAAATAAACACTGGTCTTTATTAAGATGTTTGTTTAGATACAACATTTTACATGTAACGTAACATTCACAGCTGAAACAGAAAAAAAGAAAATGGACTGAAAAAAAAATCAACAAAATTACATGAAATACAATTTTATTTGTAACAGTGGTCTCAGCAGATTTTTAAAGCAGGAAAATAGATAGGCTACTAAATGAGATGAATAAAGGTGTATGTATACGCATATAGGCATAAATGTCACACAAATGTCACATTAATGTCATGCCCGTTTTTTCACAAAATTCGTCAAATTTGTTAATGCACTACATGAAAACAGTTTTTCAAAAAATATATCAAAAAAAGTATATCAAAATGTAACTTTTTGGCAGAATGCTCTGAAGATGATCTGAACCAATTTTGGTGAAAATTGGACAATGAGTATATTTTTCAGAAAATTCTAAACCTGTAGAAATGTAAATATTGGTATTTGACTCAAAATTAGCTTGTTGATGGCACTAGAGAGTTTGATCTGTACACCAAATTTCATAACTTTCCTGCAAGCGGTTCTATAAGATTCATAACAGTATGTTAAAGTGTCTGTAGTATTTTACTACAAAATTTAAAATGGCCCACACTCAAAATAGCTGACAAAACTGGGTATCGTTTCATTCGGTATGCCACTCCAAATCTAACCAAATCAGTCTTATGATTATTGGTCAAACTGTTCAGAAATTATAAACAAAAACATAATTAAAAAAAAAAAATGCCAGTAGATGTGTACCCTCATGTCATGCTTGGTATAACATTTACCAAGTTTAGTCAGAATCCACTAAAGCATTATATAGCCATATGTACATTTTTGCACAAATTCGTTAATGTGCATTACAAGAACTGTTTGAATCTTTGATACCTTTTTGCCAGCATTGTCTGAAGATGATCTGAGCCAGTTTTGGTGAAAATCAGACAAACTGTCTAGAAATAGTTTAAAAAAGTTATTCAAAACTGTAAAAAACCTTGACCAGTATAAGTGTAATTTTTGTTATGCATTCACCAAGGAATTCCAGGAAAATAGAATTTTGCTTCTAGACATTACGGTTCAAAAGTTATTAGCAGAATAGTGATTGAAAATATGGCCTTTTGGTGGCACTACCAATTTATGGTCAGTATTGAGACTGTCATCTATCAGTGTGCCAAATTTCATAACTTTCTCACAAGCGGTTCTAAGGGCTGCCACAGACTTCTAGAGCGGAAAAATGAGGAGGAAAACTAATGGATACAATAGGTGCCTAAGCCCTAATTAGCTTAAGATGTTACACATACATACATTTAGCCCATGCATGTGCTCAAGCTGAATACCATTCAAAGCTCCCAAGAAAGCTACAGAGAAGAAATAGTATGATCAGAGCAGCTGGGAAAACCCGCAATGCCTACTGACATGCAAGATAACACAGTGAATTTCAGCGCAGAGTATCGGAAGAGCACTAAACAAGCTTGGCCTTCATGTAGTGACATCATGTCGAACATCACTTCTGAACAAGATGGATTTGAATATGCTAAAATGAATTTGTATAGACCTGTAAAGTCCTGAAAGAATGTTTCAAAAAGCAATGAGAACACACCCGTTTTTTTGAGGAACCATGGATCTGGTCCAAATATAGCTAGGCATATGAGCAAAAGAAAACCATCCTCATGGTCAAACAAGGAGGTGGACCAGTCTTTTTATGGAGGTGCTTTCCTGCTTCAGGAAGTGGAAATATTGACTGTATGAAGGGCATTATGGATTCTTTGAAGTATCAGGCAATTTTGTCAAAGACTGAAATTATATTTCTGTTGGAAAGTCCACTGATCATCAATCTTTGTGCTCCAAAGGCATCTCAAAGTACACTCTACAACATATAACTTTTAGGGGTTCAATAATGAAAGATTAGAGTCACTTTGATTTTTTTTTTTTTTTAATCTACTTTACATCTTCAGAATCACTCAGTGGTGTATTAATAAACTTTCTATAATAGATTATTAATTCTGTGGTTTAATGTTCTTCATAAACTTTAATTCATAGCAGCAGAATGTCTCGGTTAGTAAGTTTGATTGCAACCGCAGCATTAAAACATTATTTTCTGTCATTTAGGATGATCAGTGGTGCTGCATTTTTACCTTCTTGTTTAGTACCAGGACTAAAGTATGGGAAGAGTTTCTCAATGAAAGTCTGACCAGTGAAAGAATAAATAAGAGATCTGGACTCCACATCATAAAAGGATACCAGACCCCCCTCATAATCCACAAACACACCTACAAACTGAGGCTTCGCTGTCAGAGACAGAGAGACAGAGGGAGATTCACGAGCCATGTACTGATGCCCACTTCTCAGAACTATAATCCAGTATCCATTTTCAGGACTCCCTTTGATTACACCTTTCCTGGTAATGGATTCTTTAGCTATTCCTAAATCCCAATCAGTCTTTCCTTTTACCTGCACCTCAAAATAAAACATCCCTGATGCGAATCCCTCTTTTGCCAGGACAGAACAACAACTGTCAAACCGCTCCGGGTTGTCTGGGAGTTCACGTTTAGTGTCTCCATACGTCACTTGTTTTCCATCATCAGACAGGATGAGTTTTGGATAACATGTATTAGGATCCAGAGTCACATCCACTGGAAGAAAGATCAGATATGAGTCTTCAAATTAAACTTCACAGTACAACAGTTTTTCATGTGTTAAGTAATTTTGGCATGTGATTTTAAACTCTTATAGTGTCAACATGCACATCACAGATTGTACCTGCATGTTGCTGCATCCTCTTCAGAACTGTGGAGACAAATGAGAATAAATGTGAGAGAAGTTTTAATACAAAAACTCAAAAACAGGAAAACAAGGAGCGGTGAAGCAGATTTCAAGGAAGCTACAGCAGATGCAACCACCTCAAAGGAAACAGAACAAGATAGGTCCAGGACCACTGGACTAAGGATCTCTGTAACCACGGGAGAAGGGCCACCAGCTTTGGAAGCTATTGCATGCCTGATCATTGGCTTTTTTCATTTGCAGGTCTCTGTTTTTACTTTACCTACGTTTATTTACTGTCAAAATGAAGTCTGATATTTTCTTACCAAATGTGCTGAGCTTCTCATCAAGAGTGTTCTGTAGTTGAGTCAGAGATCTAAGCAGAGGCCCCACATTAGTGTCACTAATACTGATCTCAGTGCAGCTGGTGGTGGGTCGAGGTCTGATCAGCGATGGGTAAATCTACATTAGGAGAGAGCAAAAATCCCTCAGCATGGGGAGTGTTGTGCTGTGCTGTGAGCAGACAGAAGGACACTGACCTGTAGGAGGTGCAGGTGATCCTCAGTGTGTGAGAGCTGCTCCAG
>JAHKKF010492400.1:0-10728 GCA_019740295.1 Labeo calbasu
TCCAGCCTCAGCCCAATCAGAAGTACCAGTACTTACATAGAAACCTATACAAAGTAGCCAGAAAGAAATGCTCATTTTAAAGAAATACGTCAGGTGGATTTAGAGGCTTTTGCATCTGAACTCTTCATTTCAAGAGTTAATGATGTCTTTTCATTTACGTACCTCTATAATCTCATATATCCAACCTAAAAACTCTGCCACTTTGGTATAAACTCCTGGATGGTTTGGCTCAGCACAGCCTGTTCCCCAGCTAACAACACCAACCAGCCTCCAGACATTATCATCCTGGCAAACCAGAGGACCTCCACTGTCCCCCTAAGAAAATTAAGATTCATTACTATGTCTTCTCACAAATTTATTATATTAATGTCATATATTTTTGAAAAACATTTTGAGTAGCAAGGAGCTCACCTGACATGCATCTACTTTTCCTTCTGTATATCCTGCACAGAGCATTCGAGGGGTGATCTCTCCATTGTACATGCAAGAGCTATTGCATTTCTTCGTGCTTATTAAAGGTACAGGTGCCTCTTTGAGAACCTCTGGTATATGAACTGCAAAAAAGAATGGATCATTTTCATTTACATACAGTACAATGTCTAAATCATAAAAATACTTTAAATAATATGTATTTGTTTTAAATATCCATGTATTTACATTTGTAGAAAAACAGTACCATCATCTGGCTGTGTATATCCCCAACCAGAGATCCAGCACTGGGTTCCTCCTGGTAGATCATGGTCATACTGAGGTAGACACACGGGCCTGATGGTGTCTGGATGTGCAAAGAAAGTTTAAAACCTGAAGTAACTCATAGATATTATGAAACACGTCACACACAGTGACACATTTACTGAATATTGGTCACCTGAGAAATTCAAAGGAGCTCTTAATTTCACCAAAGCGATATCATTGTCGTGGGTCCTGTGGTTGTAATTCTTGTTGTAGATGATCCTCTCCACAGCTAAGCCTTGGTACTGAGCCAGTTTAGCTGAGTTGCTGGTTACAATACCAGCGTAAACTACCCAACTGGACACTTGAGGTAGCCTGTAGCTTCAATAAGCAAGCAAATCAGATGATATACACACTTATAATACATTTGTTTACAGAGCCCAGTTGGAAACTCTAGTGGCATTATGTGTTATGTTGCAGTGCCTGTCATCTGTTTAATCCTGGACCTTTTGTATTCACCGTACCACATTCCAACACTATTGTTAACAACTACACAGTTCCAGTGGGTGAGTCGCACAAAAACATAGCAAAAAGTTCACCCAAAAAATGAAAATTTGCTGAAAATGTACTCACCCTGAGGCCATCCAAGATACAGATGACTTTGCTTCTTCATTGGAACAAATTTAGTATTACATCACTTGCGTAGAACTGTATCATTTGCATTGAATGGGTGCCGTCAGAATGAGAGTCCAAACAGCTGATAAAAACATCACAATAATCCACAAGTAATCCATACGTCTCCAGTCCATCAATTAATGTCTTGTGAAGTGAAAAGCTGCATGTTTCTCAGAAACAAATCCATGGTTATAATGTTTTTAACTTAAAACCTTGCTTTTGGCTAAAATATGAATCATCTATCCATAATTTTACTTTCTCCAGTCTTCTAAATCAGGAGAAAAATATGCACAGATCAAACACAGTTTACAAGCAAAAACAGTAAAAAAACAAATATTCTGTTGGATTTGATGTAAGAGGACAACAGAGGATGGACTTTTTCACAAGAGGTATTATTATTATAGATTATGGACTATTTTGGTGGTTTAAACTGCAAAGTTCAAACGCCTTAATGATAGATTTGTTTATTACAAACAAGTAGCTTTTCACTTCATAAGTTGGACTGGAGTCATGTGGATTAATGTGAATTATTGTGGTGTTTTAATCAACTTTTTGGACTCTCATTCTGACGGTACCCATTCACTGCAGAGGATCCGTTGTTGAGAAAGTGATGCTAAATTTCTCTGAATCTGTTCTGATATGGACACAAATTCATTTACATCTGGGATGGCCTAAGGGTGAGTATATTATCAGCTAATTTTGGGTAAACTATTCCTTTAAAATATTTAATCTTATTATTAAATTTTGTGTTTTTTGTTTAGATTTTTGACATTTTCATAGTTATTGTAAATGTAGAATCTTACTTGTGGACACAGTGAGCAGCTGTAACTATCCATTGGTTGGTGATGATGGATCCTCCACAGATGTGGCGGTTACTGTAATAGAGACTCACTTGCCAGGGCCATCTGCCAAGAGTAGCTTCCACTCCTCCAACAATCCTAGGTAACTTTGCTCTGGTCCCGCACTCTATGATGAAGCAAAAAACGTTTAGTCTCAAACAGACATTATATGTGGATAGCATGTATTATTTTAGACTTATATATTAAGTTTACACTCACCAAAACATTTCAGTGCTATAACCTTTCCTGTACTACAGCTTCCCCTGTGACAAAAACATGTGAAAGGTGTAGTTCTAGAAGCTTATGCCAATTAAAATTATTAGTATTTTCTTGAATACCTGAAACGCCATAAATGCTCCAGATTGCTTTGGTGCTCTGCGGTGATTTGGACAAATCCATCTGTGTAGTTCGGCCCTATATCAGTCAGATTCACCCCTTTGTGTTTTGATAATCTGAAAGGAGATATTACTTGACAAAACTCGTCACTCTCAAAACTCAAATTTCCTGCTGTTCACTGTAGCTATCAGAGCATTTACTACATTACAACACTTTCAAGGCTTTTTGAAACTGACTGCACTTTTAACTTTCATTTTATGGTAAAAAGTTTAATTATTCTGCAAAATATCTCAGCAGTAGAAACCATACAGGTGAGCTGACAGAGTTTTCATGTGTGGGTGAACTATCTTTTAATATTCCTTGATGTGTCTGTATGCTGCACACGTCACGTTTTGAATTAGAAGTGAACGTGACTTCAAAGTATATTTCAACACTGCTGTCACTCTATGAATGGTTGACCTACAGAAACCAGCCACAGCTGGTAGTCAAGTGAAAGGTGCTGAGAGCTGCAAGTGTGTGTGTGTGTGATTCAGCTGTCAGCATGCTCACCTCAGATAGCCCAGCTGTCGACATACAAGCGTTCCCAGAGAAGAGTTCCACCTCTCGTAACATACGGGAAGCCACGTCTGTAGCTTCTCCAGCTGGATCTCCAGAATAGAGTTCTCAGCACTGATCCTGTAAAACACTGAGCCCCATTCAGTCAAAATCACTCCTAAAACAACATACTGTAGCACAGTTGACAGGACTGTGATTATATTATATTTTATTTTGATTTATTTAGAGGATATATTTGAAATAAAAGTATTTGTGTGTGCAAAATATAGCGATTACCGGGGTTCAAGCGCTTTTAAGCACATATGAAAAAAGACATCATTTAGTAAGCCTGTAACCACCTGAAAAAAAAGCATTTTTGGGAAATCCAGGTAAATTACCACAGAAATATTATGTTTTTGAACGGTTATGACTGTTATAGCGCCAGCTGTGGTCCGATATCCTTAAACCTTTGCATGCATGTTTAGAATCACCTGTTGCATGTACTCTCCAGGTTTTGTGAAGTTTTGAGTTTTCCTTTAGGCTTTATAGGATTTGGGGTAAATTTGGGTAAAAACAACCCCATTATAGCTTCCCAAAGGGTAAATTTCAACATTTTTTGATAAATATTGACCTAGAGAGTCCAGAGAATTGTATTGCAGTGTTTTTTTCCAAACTGAGCGTAAAACCTAGGATTAGTTAGCAAAAGTAACTTTTTTTACATCTTCTCAATCATTTAACAAACGATTTGATTGACAGCAGTGGTTCTAGAGGCAAAGTTGTCCAGAATGAGGAGTTCTATATCGTGTGTATGTGTGAAAAAATGCGCAATGTACAATAGCTTACGCCCTTGAAAAATGCGATAACGCCCCCCCGTTGCTGATTTCTTTCAAATTTGGGGCGAACCTTGGTGACGTTGTCAGTGGTGTGAGTAGTACCATCCCTCCAAATTTTAAGTCTCTATGACTTACGGTTTGGTCTGCACGATCAGTTTTACGTGTAGATCGCTGCATCTTGGCCATTCTAACAATTACAATAGGGTTGAACCCCTTATCATTCAACGGTGTTACAAAGGAGACTTGAAAAGGTCAGTTTTTAATCTTGTCATTTACAGGATCTGAATGAACAGATTCAGTGGAATGAATCTGACTTTCCAACATTTGCTACATGTACTACATGTTGAACTATAGTCATGCTACTGAAAAATGTAGTCAAGCTAGTATAATGGCGTTGCTTGTCCACTTCATTTTTACTTTCTCTCCTTTTTGTTAGCTTCTGTTGTTAATGTGTTTGTTACAGCTTTCACTGGGCATTATGGGCTGTTTATGTCAGTTTGTTTATCGTGCCAGTGAGTTTGGATGAATGTCCACTGTGCTGTTTACCTGTTGGGTCTCTGTTGTTTTCACAGATAAAGGGACAAATACCTTTCCTGGGGTCTGTCACAGAGATGTCCTCGGTTATGTTACAGAAGGACGTGTCTTTGGTGTCTCCTACACTTGCAGGGCTATGAGATGAGTTTGGCTTTAAAAGAATTTTCACTGCAAAGACATTAAATGCAGAAATATTTCATTTCTACATTATATGTGCACAAATTTAACCAAAGATTTTGAATGATTTAACTTATTACCTATAAACCAAACTCCAATGACAACACCTCCCAGCAGACAAAGTACACAGAGAGCTGCAAATACTCTCACCAGTTTATGGGCTGACACTTTGCCAGACACTGTATGAAATAAGTAATAAAAAATATCCAAAATCCAAAAAGCAAAACAACACTGACTTATAGTAATAGGTTTTCATTTTTTAGGTCATTTTAATGACCTTTGCAAATGCTTTTAAAGGATCAGATGTCTCCTCAGGTGTGTGTTAATAACAGACTTGCCTGGATGGAGAAACTGCAGCTCTCTGATCCAGGTGGGATTATTCTGGCCCGTCTCAATCCTATCCACCTGCAGATGATCTGGATGGAAAGACTGTCTGACCACCACTGGATTCTCAATCACTGCCACAGCATCTCTACTGAGACTCTGTAATACAACCACTGATATGATCAATCCCAGTGTCATATCTATAACAGTAAGCCATGATAAGAGAGATCTGATGTACTGTTCTGATGTCAGTAAATGTGCCAATATTGACTTAACTCTTTTAGCGGTACGGTCCACATTCTGTGTCCCTGGGAGTACGGTCCCACATATGGGATTTAGAACGTTCGGTGACGTCATGCAATTGCCAAATTCAAACTGCGTTTTCGCGCGTTGGCTGGCGCTGCACTTGTCATATAGTCACAATTATGCAGTGTTTTCAAACACATAACGTTTATTTTAGGTTTCAGACATTTAAATACACATAAGTACTAGTAAAATAATACATTTAGAGTTTGTAAAATACACACGGATGTCAATGGAAGCAGCAATAACAATCTATTCAAGTATAATTTGCCGACGTGTTTTATTCATATCAGATACACATAGTGTAAGTAACGATATAATTCACTTCATTACTTTCCCAGTTCACCAGCCACTTACTTGCATGTATTTCGGTAGAAACTGGTGAATTACGTGCTGTAAATCCGGCTGACAGGAGTCTCTAAACGGCAGCGCGAACAAACATGGCGGCGCCCATCTCTCGTTATATATCACGATCCAGATCATTAATAAAGGTTTTAAAATGGCAAGATACACTCACAAACACAATTCAATTAAAATGCATTGCAGATGCATTGGAGGTTGTTGGTCATGTGATAAATTTTCAGTTTTAATAGGTGTATTTACAGTAAACTAGCAAGGAGCACAACGACACTGGTAAATGTGGTACATTTTTGTTGTGAATATCCTTTTGCTTTTGATCTAGTGATGATCTACACAGTAGTAATAATGCTATAAAATTTTCAGATATTATTGTAAAAAAACAAAAACTTAGCAGTGTAAAGATACTCAATGTGATGAGTTGATTTTAGAAATGCTCCTTTCTTCTTTTTTTAAATATATACAATAAAGTTAAGTTAAAGTTGTTTTAAGTCAAATAACATTACTAAATTAAAATAATTCATTCATTCTCACAAAAGATTTGAAATTTTCCTGTAAACAATAGAATATATATTTTCGTAATGATAAATAATACTCATTTTAGTGTAAATAAAGAATTCCTAAAGCACAAACAGGTGCTTGTTTAAAAAAAAAAAAATCTCACCTACAGATATAATCATTCTAGCATCAAATTCTCATACACTGTCAGAAAAAAGGTACAGTTCTGTCACCGGATTAAAAGTGAAAAGGTACATATTTGTACCTTACCTACTCGTAAACACTACATATTAGTACCTTAAAGGTACATATTAGTACACTATTACTACTAATATTACACACTGCACCTTTAAAAGTACATACTTGTACCTTTTCACATTTTGACTTAGGGTACTGCTCCAGTGACAGATCTGTACCTTTTTTCAGTGTATATACTGAAAATATAATGCAAACATCATCTTAATCTGGCCAAATATAGCACATACTGCTAAAAAAAGAAGCATATTTTTAGACATGCTTCTGTATTTGAGCATGATGGGAGTAACTCACCATGTTTTGTTTGTTTAGATCCAAGGGTTTCCTGGCGGCAGCTGCTCTGACTCTTTTTCTCATCCACTCACCTCCATCACAGCAGAGATGCTGCACAGCAGCAGCTGTCTGACCACTGAGCAGAATGCAACTCTGGATTTTCACTTCACAAAGAGACAATGAGGTCAGCAGCGGAGCAAAGAATGAACCCGTTGTTTTACCAAGGGGGTCATGGGGCCTATCCTGACTGCCTGAACCAGCCCTTTGTAGGGCCAAACATCTCCAAAGATATCCACCTGTCACTGATAGGATACAGGCTGAATAGCACCACCTTCACCTGTGCCAGCTGAGCGTCCACTGTGCTACAAAGTTTATTACCTGACAATTCACAGCTTCAGGGAATAGGCTTGTAATGACAGTTTGTTGAAAAGTCTCTTAGAAGTAATTTCAAATAACTGATATCAGCTGTATATCAGTGATTGGTGTCTCTACTTTGAAGGTTATTTTAAACAGTTACAAATATTAATAGGTTACAATTGTTCAATGGGAACACCCTGAAAACTACTACTGCCATTATTTTGTGTAACACTTCAGTTAAAACATATATTTAATAACTTGTGTTATGTCTAAAATGTCTTGTGTGTTTTGAAAGTGACAGTCATATAATCTCTGCCTTCAACTTAAGTTATAGAAATAAACACTGGTTTTTATTAAGATGTTTGTTTAGATACAACATTTTACATGTAATGTAACATTCACAGCTGAAACAGAAAAAAAGAAAATGGACTGAAAAAAATTATATCAAATACAATTTTATTTGTAACAGTGGTTTCAGCAGATTTTTAAAGCCGGAAAATAGATAGGCTACTAAATGAGATGAATAAAGGTGTATGTATAGGCATATAGGCATAAATGTCACACAAATGTCACATTAATGTCATGCCCATTTTGTTCACAAAATTCGACAAATTTGTTAATGCACTACATGAAAACAGTTTTTCAAAAAATATATCAAAAAAAGTATATCAAAATGTAACTTTTTGGCTGAATGCTCTGAAGATGATCTGAACAAATTGTTTGATGAAAATTGGACAAACCATCTAGTATGAGTGAAAAATAAAGTATATTTTTCAGAAAATTCTAAATCTGTAGAAATGTAAATATTGGTATTTGACTCGATATTAGCCTGTTGATGGCACTAGAGAGTTTGAATTAGCGACTCCAAATTTGCTGTGGTTAATGATGAGACTGTCCTCCATCTGTATACCAAATTTCATAACTTTCCTGCAAGCGGTTCTATAAGATTCACAAGATTCATAACAGTATGTTAAAGTGTCTGTAAAATACAGCATTTTACTACAAAATTTAAAATGGTCCACACTCAAAATAGCTGACAAAACTGGGTATCGTTTGATTCAGTATGCCACTCCAAATCTAACAAAATCAGTCTTATGATTATTGGTCAAAACTGTTCAGAAATTATAAACAAAAACATCATTTTTTTATATCTTTTGCCAGTAGATGTGTACCCTCATGTCATGCTTGGTATAACATTTACCAAGTTTAGTCAGAATCCGCTAAAGCATTAGATAGCCACATGTACATTTTTGCACAAATTTGTTAACGTGCATTACAGGAACTGTTTGAATCTTTGATACCTTTTTGCCAGCATTGTCTGAAGATGATCTGAGCCAGTTTTGGTGAAAATCAGACAAACTGTCTAGAAATAATTCAAAAAAGTAATTCAAAAATGTAAATTTTGTTATGCATTCGCCAAGGAATCTGAGGAAAATAGAATTTTGCTTCTAGACATTACGGTTCAAAAGTTATTAGCAGAATAATAATTGAAAATTTGGCCTTTTGGTGGCACTACAAATTTGTTATGGTCAATATTAAGACCGTCATCTATCAGTGTGCCAAATTTCATTTCTTTCTCACAAGCAGTTCTAAGGGCTGCCACAGACTTCTAGAGTGGAAAAATGAGGAGGAAAACTAATGGATACAATAGGTGCCTAAGCACCTATTGCTTGACCCCTAATTAGCTTAAGCTGTTACACATACATACATTTAGCCCATGCATGTGCTCAAGTTGAATACCATTCAAAGCTCCCAAGAAAGCTACAGAGAAGAAATAGTATGATCAGATCAGCTGGGAAAACCCGCAATGCCTACTGACATGCGAGATAACACAGTGAAAGGAGGAAACAACATTTCAGCGCAGAGTATCGGAAGAGCACTAAACAAGCTTGGCCTTCATGTAGTGACATCATGCCGAACACCACTTCTGAACAAGAAGGATTTGAATATGCTAAAATGAATTTGTATAGACCTGTAAAGTCCTGAAAGAATGTTTCAAAAAGCAATGAGAACACACCCGTTTTTTTGAGGAACCATGGATCTGGTCCAAATATAGCTAGGCATATGAGCAAAAGAAAACCATCCTCATGGTCAAACAAGGAGGTGGACCAGTCTTTTTATGGAGGTGCTTTCCTGCTTCAGGAAGTGGAAATATTGACTGTATGAAGGGCATTATGGATTCTTTGAAGTATCAGGCAATTTTGTCAAAGACTGAAATTATATTTCTGTTGGAAAGTCCACTGATCATCAATCTTTGTGCTCCAAAGGCATCTCAAAGTACACTCTACAACATATAACTTTTAGGGGTTCAATAATGAAAGATTAGAGTCACTTTGATTTTTTTTTTTTTTTAATCTACTTTACATCTTCAGAATCACTCAGTGGTGTATTAATAAACTTTCTATAATAGATTATTAATTCTGTGGTTTAATGTTCTTCATAAACTTTAATTCATAGCAGCAGAATGTCTCGGTTAGTAAGTTTGATTGCAACCGCAGCATTAAAACATTATTTTCTGTCATTTAGGATGATCAGTGGTGCTGCATTTTTACCTTCTTGTTTAGTACCAGGACTAAAGTATGGGAAGAGTTTCTCAATGAAAGTCTGACCAGTGAAAGAATAAATAAGAGATCTGGACTCCACATCATAAAAGGATACCAGACCCCCCTCATAATCCACAAACACACCTACAAACTGAGGCTTCGCTGTCAGAGACAGAGAGACAGAGGGAGATTCACGAGCCATGTACTGATGCCCACTTCTCAGAACTATAATCCAGTATCCATTTTCAGGACTCCCTTTGATTACACCTTTCCTGGTAATGGATTCTTTAGCTATTCCTAAATCCCAATCAGTCTTTCCTTTTACCTGCACCTCAAAATAAAACATCCCTGATGCGAATCCCTCTTTTGCCAGGACAGAACAACAACTGTCAAACCGCTCCGGGTTGTCTGGGAGTTCACGTTTAGTGTCTCCATACGTCACTTGTTTTCCATCATCAGACAGGATGAGTTTTGGATAACATGTATTAGGATCCAGAGTCACATCCACTGGAAGAAAGATCAGATATGAGTCTTCAAATTAAACTTCACAGTACAACAGTTTTTCATGTGTTAAGTAATTTTGGCATGTGATTTTAAACTCTTATAGTGTCAACATGCACATCACAGATTGTACCTGCATGTTGCTGCATCCTCTTCAGAACTGTGGAGACAAATGAGAATAAATGTGAGAGAAGTTTTAATACAAAAACTCAAAAACAGGAAAACAAGGAGCGGTGAAGCAGATTTCAAGGAAGCTACAGCAGATGCAACCACCTCAAAGGAAACAGAACAAGATAGGTCCAGGACCACTGGACTAAGGATCTCTGTAACCACGGGAGAAGGGCCACCAGCTTTGGAAGCTATTGCATGCCTGATCATTGGCTTTTTTCATTTGCAGGTCTCTGTTTTTACTTTACCTACGTTTATTTACTGTCAAAATGAAGTCTGATATTTTCTTACCAAATGTGCTGAGCTTCTCATCAAGAGTGTTCTGTAGTTGAGTCAGAGATCTAAGCAGAGGCCCCACATTAGTGTCACTAATACTGATCTCAGTGCAGCTGGTGGTGGGTCGAGGTCTGATCAGCGATGGGTAAATCTACATTAGGAGAGAGCAAAAATCCCTCAGCATGGGGAGTGTTGTGCTGTGCTGTGAGCAGACAGAAGGACACTGACCTGTAGGAGGTGCAGGTGATCCTCAGTGTGTGAGAGCTGCTCCAG
>JAHKKF010492401.1:0-12767 GCA_019740295.1 Labeo calbasu
CACAGATGTCGCAAGTTTTGAGGGAGCGTGCAATTGGCATGCTGACTGCAGGAATGTCCACCAGAGCTGTTGTCTGTGAATTGAATGTTCATTTCTCTACCATAAGCCGTCTCCAAAGGCGTTTCAGAGAATTTGGCAGTACATCCAACCGGCCCAATTTTGGTCAGTGTATATATTTCTCTGCAATAATACACCTTGGGCGCAGTGAGAAACATTTTTTTTTTCTTGGGGTGTGCCTTTAGCCCCGTTGTACCCTATACAGAATTCTGTTGGCTTCTTCTATTTTGTCAGTTCTTGTTCTTCCAAACACTCGCACGCACACATCAGCTATCATGAGTTTATACCCCACATCAAACACGCCGTTCACCGCTGCCCCGCCTCTTCCTGCGTCATCGGGCCAATCAGCTGAAAGCAGACAGATAGCACTGTCTCTCACACACACATTTACGTCTATGTCACATTACACAGCTGAACCCTCTCATTAACCCTGCAGATGAGACCAAACTCACACTTAACAAGTTTCTCAAGATTCTCACACACCAAGCCAAACTCAAAGCCAGTAATCTGAATGCTTTCAGCTCTTACAGAAAACACTGATGATTTCCGTTCACATACTCCGTTAAACCTGTAAGCTTTGTGTGTGTGTGTGTGTGTGTGTGTGTGTATGTGTGTGCGTGTAGCTAGCAGGCTAATGACGGGTCTGATTGTACTTCCTGTCTCTGGAGAGGCCGTCTGCAGTATTGAGGCCTGTTATTAAACACACAGCAAGCACAGTCTCTGTCCAGCATTACAGTCAGAGCATTAGCTTTTTTTTTTACCATACTTTCTCATCATTTCTAATTTATCTGTTGTTTATGAAGGAAACTAGATGACACTTGCAACATCAGTTGCACTTTACTAGTTCACAGTAAATATAAATTATCAATCAGATGACAGAAGGCATGTCGGAGGTTGTGTGCAACAGGTTTTTCAGCAAAGTTTTGGTCGTGTTAATAAATTACAGTAGTTTTTACTGTGCAAAGCTCACTGACATGATACTAGAACATTGCTGTGCTGTTGCTTTGGGTGTTTTCATACAGTCTTTTGAGTAAAGAGTTTCCTCCAATGTGCATCTGTGGGATTTTTGTCACCTGTTTTATCATCCAGCAGGTGATAATGCTACATCTGATCACCCAGTAATTGCACACTTCTCCTCGAAAACATGCGTGGTTTTGAGGACACGTCTGGAGTACAAACGTTTCTGGATGATACACACACACACCGAAGTTTAATTAGAGTTTGGGTTTGTTCAAATCACTAACCTTCAGTCTAATTTACAGTAATAGCAAGGCTTGACTTTGCAAGCCCTGCTAATTATAACCGCTCAATCATTTTACCACAACTAAATGCATACACATTGTCTGAAACACAGCAGTATACTTTCCTGCGGCTCATACTGTGACCTTTGACCTTTGAACCCTCAGCAGTTGGGCAGGAAATAGACCTTCGGTGAGTTATTGGTCATTGTTTGGGCAGAATTCTTTCCCAATCGCACAAGAAGCGCATCTATCTTGACAAAGACAGGGAGGGTTTGACACAGTGGAAGGAAGTACTAGTGTTTTTCTAGTATATGAACTTAGTTTTTCTTTTCTAAAGTGTTAAAGACTGATCTGAAGCCTTTAGAAGCCTTTTTGAAGCCTTTTTTTGTGCTTTATTGATAATTCATCACAGTAATGATTGTGATTTCACTAATGTGAAATATTGTATCATTTGTCGTCGGCGACAATGTAGTGCATGGAGTGTTTTGGTACAGCTGGATGAATTTAAAAGGTGCATTTAATTGATTGTCGATATCTACTGACTCTGTATGTCTTGTAGTCTCTTAAAATGTCTTAGGAATTTGGTAAGAAGTTACTGAATGTGCAGACTTTCATTTTAACACACTCTCTCATGCAGGGGTCAGTAGAGGAGCTGAATTGCATAATGACTCAGTGTCTTCAAATATGTGATTAGATTGCCATCTGCTGGCTTGTGGGATTTGTACAACACAACTAACTCTCTGTCTCTCTTTTTGTGTCTCAGGCTCGTCTGGCTCTTCAGAGAGGTGCTCAGGCTGTCATCTTTGACATCACAGATGATCCCGGTGCTGCTCAGGAGGTCTGTATGTTTGGGTCACTTATAAAAATTGACCTTGGTAGCCCTAGTTTCTGCTAACTTGTTGGTCTTTTGGAAAATCATAATAAATTAACACGGGTTCTCCTTCAATCAATGTATTTGTATTATTTATTTTTATGTTTTTAATTTATTTTTTTACGAATTATTATAGTTCCATTCTCTTTTTTTTAGTTTTGTAAGACAGTTGTCAATAAACACAACTTAAAATTTAGATTATAATAAATTAACATCCAATAATTTATTTTTGAATCTCCTTCAGTCAGTTTATTTTTGTTTAATTGTTCTTTTTTAATTGACTACTTGTTGTATTTATTTATTTGTTTTTGGAAGACAGTTTCCGAAAAAACAAGTTATATTTTTTATTATTATTTATTGTATTTTTGTATTTTTTTTTTTATAAATACAAATATTATTTTTAAATTATTTTATTTGTATTTATTTTATTATCATACTTTTATTCTTGTAAGACAGCTGCAGATAAAAGCTACTTATTGCAGTTTTAAAAATTACTCTAGCAACTAAAGTATTTTGGCAGATTGTTAAATTTGAAAATGTTTTGTTTCTAGGCCATGTAGTTCAAAATATAGTCCATTCCAAACATTCCATTTAGAACAAATTCCATTTATTTAAAAGCAGTCAATTAAGAGTTTATTGAGGCAAAAGTTGTAGTTAATGGTTTATTAATAGCAAGAATTGGACCTTAAAATAAAGTGTGACCACGTTTTCTGTTGTTTGTTTTTTACACACAGCTGCGCGATTCAGGTTCATTACCTCGTCCAGTGGTGCTGGTGAAGTCATCCGATGCAGAAGAATTGATGGGACTCGTCAATAAAAACGAAGAAGCCGTGGTGATCATAGACATCATGTTGGAGACTCAAAAATGGGTGAGCAATCGTATCCACATTAAATTGATATCTTTTCATTTCTAGACTTTTCTGTTTTAAACTTCATGCTGAAAATAACAGTTTAAACCAGTAGGATTTTAAATGGCTGGTTAGTGATGGGTCAGCTAACTGACCAGTATGGCCATCCATGCAAGTAGAAATGCTGCTGCATCTAAATCTTTGCTAGTCCTGGAGCAACATTCCCATCAACCAGTCAAAGTTTAGGCCTAGTGTAAGAGCTGGAGTTAGGACTTAAAAAACTAATTTCCTATGTTTTTAGGGCTGATCAATAGTTTAGCATTGTTGGTTTAACAGGAACAATGCTGATCCAGTATGGTCCTTCTGGAGATACTTGTGGGCCAAGAGAGTGTTTATATTAGTACCTTTTGAAAATGTTACTGCCTTAGTGACAGCTTTTGTAACCAACAATCCTGGTCTTTTCAGGAGGGTTTGTTTAATTTGTGTCAGGGATTTGCTTTGACTTCAAGTGTTCTTGGGATAGCACCTTCTGGCTGTTCATTGGGTTAAAATCTATTAGCTGGTGGTTTGATGACTAATGGCAGGACACTCAAGCTTCACTCTTTGTATGTTGTGTATGCAGCCTCACTATGACGTTGGCATCCTGTTGACTGTGGCTTTGGTTGTGTTGGCCATCATCATGATCTTTGCTCTTCGCTTCCGCTGCAGGTCCAACAGAACCTGGGTAAGAAAACAACACGCGTTATACCAAGGGTGGCCAACTTTGGAACTGAAGGGCCACAGTCCTGCAGAGTTTTGCTCCAACTTTGATAAAAAAAAACAAAAACAGCCTGTAGCTTTCTAGTAACCCTTAGATCTTGATTAGCTTGTTATTTGATTAGAGTTGGAGCAAAACTCTGAAGGACTGTAGCTCTCCAATACCCAAGTTGGCCACCCCTGCATTATACCAATGCAGTCAATGTTTACTTTTAGTCTTGTCCATTGCATAATTGTACTCTCCTTTTCCTCCTTTTCATGATCATAACATATTGTTTTGACTTTTAAATTCACTGTCAAAATCACAGGACTCTGTGCACCAGCAGACTATGCGTGCCATCAGCAGGTTGGAAACGCGCACATACAGCTCTCAGGGTTGCTCTGGCTCCCAGCGTTCTCGCGGGGCTCCAGGGTCAAACTGCAGCTCCAATTCCAGCCCAATCTGTGCCATATGTCTTGAGGAGTTCATGGATGGCCAGGTAGGAGATGAAAAGCATAAAAAAATCATTGTATAATTTTGAAGAGGGGCAAGAGAACCCATCAAAGAGACAGGAAAACGACAACTATTGTCTTGAGGCACACCAGTGGCACATTTAATATTACGTTTCTTTGTATCTCTGGCAGGAATTGAGAATCATCTCCTGTGCTCATGAGTTCCATAAGGAGTGTGTCGACCCCTGGCTCCTACAACACCGCACCTGCCCACTATGCATGCACAACATCATGGGTAAACAGCCTCAGGGTACATATACATTTCTCCAATAATATTGTTAAAGAGCTTCCAAGGCAGCACTGTATTGAAATTCCTCTTCTTTCTTTATCTTATGCTTCCTAAATATGAACACAACCAGTTGCCTGTGTGACTTTTTTCTGTGGAACACGAAAGATATTTTGAACAATGTTTATTTGTCATTGGAGTCCAAAGTTGTTTGGACCCAAAGGTTCTTCAAAATGTCTTTTGATTTTATAAGAAAAGGAGGTCATATACATGGGTCGGACAATGAAACTGAAACTTGGCCCAATATTGTGTTGGAGGTTTCATGGCTATATTTTTTACAGTCTGGTGGCCAGTCTTCACTCATTGCACATTCCACCAGTCAGAGCAGAGTGTGACGGTTAACTATGTTCACCCAATGGTTCAAACATTGTACCCTGAAGGTGGTCCTACACCAGCATCCCGTAGTGGCCCGGCCACTGTTCTGCAAGAGGAATGGCTCAAAGTCCCTCTGGCTACAGTGCATGACTTTTATTTGTCATTCCCAAGACGAAATTATGCTGTATTGGCCGCAAAAGGTGTTTCAGTTTCATTGTCCAACCACTGTAGATTTGGTAAGACCTAAAGCGGGATTTCATTTGCTCAGAACCCAGGCCTGAATGTACCCTAAACAATACAACTCTAGTTCTTGATATTCAGTAGCAGTTTTTATGCTTTTCCTATCAAAGATCCAAATGTTTTCTCATCCCTCATCTATCCTCCATCAGGTTCAGATTTGGCATCCCGTCAGCCCCAAAGGAGTCGAATGGCCCCCCCTCCACCAGAGCACAGTCAAGCCTTCCTCCTTCCCCATCACTATTCGAACCAACACCCTTATCCCCAGCACCACGTTCCCTTTTCCCTGCGGCATCATTACCCCCGTAACCCCTCTGGACCTTTACCCCAATTGGGCCACTATGGCAACTCTCCCCCTCTTCATCCACGGACTCTCCGTTGCTTTCCCAGCAGGCCGTTGGGTGCTAGCTGCGCGTACCACTTGGCTCCGGATGCCCATCACGGACGTCCGCACAGGACAAGTGGGCACGGGTGTCGGACCGGGGGGCATCACTATGCGGCCCCCAGAAGGTCGTGCCACCGGTGCCCCGGAGGACCTTTGCGGAACGCTTCGGGTTCTCGGATGCATCATGTTGTGTCGTCCGCAAACCATCATCACCTGCCACGTGGAGGAGGTTCGCACAGTCGGCAAGACGACGGCAGCTGCTCGGGAGGGAGCTACCATACGGAGAGGAGCGGTTACCTTGCAGACGGACCGGCTAGCGATTCCAGCTCGGGATCGTGCCACGGCTCGTCCAGCGACTCTGTATTGAACTGTACGGATGTCAGCCTGCAGGGTGTCTATGGCAGCTGGTCCACTTTTCGTAGTTCTCTCAGCAGTGATTACGACCCGTTTGTCTACTGCGGACCGGGCAAAGCTCCACGCAGAGGGAGCATGGAGGCCACGCAAAGGCCTCGTTCCCTGGACTCGGTAGTGAACCGAACCGCGGGTGGAAGCAGCGGTGATACCGGTGCCATTTGCCCGGAAGAACAGCAGCAGCAGGTGGCTGTGTTCAGTCATGTTCACTATCATAGGCATAGACACCACTATTACGAGGACGGGGAACTCAGTCAAGGGCCCGGCCGAGGCTCTGATGAGGATCAAGGGGCCACGTCCTCAGCCGCTGCAGCGGCTGGCCCTTGTCATGTGACTAAAGACACAGACTCCACCGGGTGTCAGGTACAGCACCAGTCTTGCCACTGCCCAAAAACAGACCTCAGTTCAAGGAGGGTTGAGGATAGAGACCCAGACCCCGTTTCCTCCTCAGGTGCCTCCGTGATCCTTCCCTCCCCTCCTTTAACCTCTCCGTCCCCGCCCTGTTGCCACAAAGGCCCAGGGTGGACGACCAGTCGGAAAGCAGCCGGCTGTCCATTGGAAGCGCCTTCGCCGGTTGTGCACTTCCATCAAAACTTGGACCTTCAGGATGATTGTAGCATTCATATCCACTACGGACAGGGAGCGGGAAGCTACTGCTGCACACCTCCGCCAGACATGGCCCCCACACTGCTACCGGTGCCCCTCATCTTGGACTCGACGGGTATGACCGATTGGCCGTGCTGTAGCGGGGCACATGTGGTATGGCAGAAGCAGGTGCAGCAGGCCCATTCGGAGCCTCAGCTCCTGGGACCCACTTCTGGAATGGACAGACCCCTGTGTAGGGCCCACCATGGCCCAGGGGATGAACTTCCTATGGACATCTGTTTGTACTGCCAAAGTCTACACAATAGTCAGGGTGAGTATGTCTGATTGTAGTGCTTTGCTAGAGAGTACAGAATGAATCCTAAGAGTCCTAAGAGTTGCATTTTTGCACTTACAGTTCCATTGTTGATCAGTCAATGAGTTTTTGGGTAAATGCCTAAAATAAGGTCTGTGGTTACCACAAGATATTTTCACATTTCACAAAGACGGTTCACTCATATACTTATGAATGGGAGAAACTGCAACATGCAATATGGAGGAATAGTCCCACCTTCTAAATAAAAGAGCCAATCGCTAATTGGTAAAGTCATTGCGTCAATGCAGCGGGCGTTACAAGTGCCGGCTCCTATGGAAAACTGAGACTGGACCGGCCAATGTGCATGTGCAGTCATACATACGTTCAAGATTTCCTCTTTTATTTAGATAGGACTTGGTCTGGGATAAGCTGCCCGAAGGCCTTGCAAATGTGGCCACCGAGTGAACAGACTTTCCTTGAAAGGGACTTTGTTGCTAAGAAGTTGCTAATGATGTTTTTTTTCCTCTCTGCAGGGTCAGAGGAAGAGT
The DNA here is from genome assembly GCA_019740295.1 of Labeo calbasu. NCBI lineage: Eukaryota > Metazoa > Chordata > Actinopteri > Cypriniformes > Cyprinidae > Labeo > Labeo calbasu. The sequence goes on from JAHKKF010492401.1 coordinate 7,346, forward strand.
CTGGTGTTTGAGAAAACTCTTCATCCAAAACTCCTCGCGCTGCTACACAAGAGCCGAAATGGACAAAACTCTTCGGCGATCTCTCGCTGTCTCTTTTCACTCACATATTGAGTCTTCCGGATAATTCCAAACATCTTCTGCAATATCAAACTGCATTGCCCAGAATCTCCAGACCTCAGAATTTTGCTCTTACAAAGAATTCAGCAGTCATTGATGATTAGAAGTACTCTCCAATAGTAACTCACTGTTATTAGCACCTTTCTACTGTCCAGAACAAGTCATTCTTGGTACTGTCAAGGTACTTTACCCAATGCGGTCCAAATGTGACTTTAAATAGACAAACTAGTTTTAATTCAGGCAGTTGACAAAGAATCTGGAAGATGCGCATGAGATCTGTTTCTTCCTTTCATTTGTTTGAAAACAGGATTCAGTTAGGATGTTCTTTTAAAAACAAGTCTGCGAAATCCTTGGTGATCTTCATGAAAGCCCTTACAGATATAAACACGTCTTTCCATATTCCATTGAGATTTAGACTTGTGTACTTTATGCAAGTACGTAGACGCTTCTGTCAAGCTTGGCTGTTGTGTTTTGAAGTGTGTCAGAACCAATTCATAACGCAACGTTAGCACAATCTGTCTTGTTCTAGAGTCATTTTTCTCTTTCAGGTTAACTACTATCGTGGCAGAATCCTGTTTACAACAGCTACCTGATTAATAACATATAATATGAAGGTATCATTATACCTTGAAGACTGAAAAATGCTAAGCGTGTACTACGAAACTGAGAGCTTGCATCAGCTGCGCATTTATTTCTGTGTTTGCGTACTTGCATAAAGTATGTTTCATTAGTTCTCATTTTTAACTGTTCAGTCAATGCGACGCTACCCGCCTTTTCCGTTTTATTTCTAGCTCTTTAACTATGTGTTGGGCTACGTTCAAGCATCTGGCCTGATTTTCCAGCACTACCTCAGATAACCAATCAGAAAAGTCCTGTTAGCGAGACGGTACTTCAAAGGTACTTGTACGTTGGCCTCTCGTTACCTCTGACAGATATTAACTCGGAGGAGCGATAGGAAGCTTTACTTTATATCATCTGTCCTTGGAAAGGAGCGATTCATTGAGGTTTCAGGTCTCGGTTTTGTTAATTCAAAAATGGCAGCTGTTATTTACAAATGTTTGTGTCTTCATTTATTAATTTTGCTTGTCAAAACTGAATGAATTGACTGAATATGTTTGGGGAAAGTTGTGAAGATTTTTTTGTTTTGTTTTGTTTCGTTGTTTTGGTCTTGTTAAGCCGGAGGGCTGAGAAGGACTACATTTCCCAGAATGCTTTGCTTTCACCTCTGTGACGTTCATATTCCCTTAAAGGGACACGACATTTCATAGAAACCAACCAGCATACAAGCTTACCAAAAGTGCCTCTGTAACCCATGAAATGAACTCTTCATGAAGTTTATACATACGTTTATGTAGCCTGCTGTCGTGTTCGTGGCAATACCAGCCGACACACAAAACTTGAGTTGATTCGATGAGTACTGCCTGCAAGCATAGTCATCTTTACTCTGTTACCCAGAAATCTCTGTTGTCACATATTGTAAAATTCACCCTTTAAAGGAATGCTCTGGGTTCAAAACAGCTAAAACATGTGACATGCTGGAAATAAACCCTATCCTTTTGATTTGGAAGAATTTCAGATGCTGTTTTGAACCTGAAATGTTCCTTTAAATACAGAACAGGAAACACTGGAAATCTTGCCATGACCTGAATGTTTATTATTTTTTTTGTCAGTAAATGGTCAAATTGCTCAAAGGTCTTGATCCTTTGAACCATCAAAATGAGGCTGAATCCCAAATGAAAATAGGCGTAAGACAAAATATCCTAAAACCCAGTATAGGGTTTCCTCATATGGGGTTCCCACACCTTATGACCAATGACTTTCCCAGTTGTTTTTGATTATTGGAAAGCTTTTTAAAATCATGTTATAGAGATGACACACAGAAAGAGCAATTTACAATCTATTAAACAATTTAGAGCCATGCATAATTGCAAAAAAATATCTTAACTATAGAAATATTGTTTTTTTTAATAGCTTCTCCAGGCCTTGTATTTTCAATACTTTGCGTGGGAACCCTGTTAAGATATTTGGATGCATCTAAACGGTCATTTGTCCACTTTTTTGTCAACCAAAGATATGAAATATCCAATATTTTCATTAAGTTGCTGTATAATTAAATCCTCATGATTTTCTTTTGATTCAAGATAGTACGTAAACACAGCTATTGCCACCAACTACCGCAGATTCCGTCTCACACAGATTCACGCGTGAAACTCTTGGTTTTATCTAGAAAGGATGCAAACAGCACTTTGCCTTGGGAAAAACAAAATCTGCATGTGATTTGAGAAAGGAACGCAAAGCAAAACAGTCAAAGCACTATGTAGCTACCAGTTTTACGTCAATCAATGAAATAGTGAGGATGATTTGATTTTCTCTACCGTTGGTCTTTTGTGTTGGTCGTCAGTTATGTCTGTATTGTTCATACGCTCTCTTTTCCACAGAGAATCAATTAAAACTGCCTTTTTTTAATAGAGCTAAATCCCTTCAGAAATCGAGGGATATGCCAGTATATGTTCAATATTTTGTGTAAAAAAAAAAAGAAAGAAAGACAAAACAGTTATAAGATAAAGTGTTGTATTTTATATATAATAGAACATTTCAATATGGTAATGTCACTAATATATTTATTTACTAATATATTTATCCATTTTTGTCCAGGTCTGAGAAAATTTTTTTAAATGTTATTTTCTCACTTTTGGAATGATATTCTTTATGAAACGTACAGCTGCCATCATAGATGTATAAACCTGGCATCATTCCGATTATATACAAATAAATTATTTTGAAATAAATATACAGAGAAGGTTGTCTTTATTTTGTGTTTATATGTGTCTATATATATGTTTGTTTGTTTTATTTTATTTTTTAGTTATTATTCTTATCTATCTATCTATTTATTAGGGTTTATATGTTTTTTTGTTTGTTTGTTTGTTTGTTTGTTTTTTTTGCATCCTGTTCAGTTTTGTTACATTTTTAAATTTAGAATTTTTTGAATTTTAATATGTTGTTTAACAAAATGTTTTCTCTGTGCTCAGGTTTGATTGTAGTAATAATCAGTGTTGGGGAAAGTTACTTTTAAAAGTAATTCATTACAATTTTGCGCTACTCCCTGAAAAAGTAACTAATTACTAACGTTACTAAGTTACTTTTTATGGAAAGTGATGCGTTACGTTTGCTTCTTTGTTTTTAATATAAAACAATTCTAATGTAAAAGCCCTTTTACACCAAAAGTGAAATGAATTCACCTCGGGCTGAAAGAAAAGTACATTTATGCAGGGGATCACTCTTCAGCTATTCAACTACACTTTTCATAAAAAAAATGAAGCACAAATGTTAGTTTATCTAAAATAATTTTTGCTTATTAGTATGGTTGAATTGCATCATCGAAGGTCAGCAGCAAAGACACTGGTTAATAAAATGGGATTAAATACATAAAGGATATTTGTTTTATTTAACATATTTAATTATTGCAGGGTTGCGTCATATTCTGAGTTTGCATTTCACTGTTTTTATTCATTTTGAGGAATACTGAATCAGTTTTTTATGAGTGAGATGAATTAATGCATGTTCACTTTTAGTCTAGAATACAGTAACATGTTTACTCCCAGTTTCCCAACAGGAGACTTGTCAATTAATAAATTGGGAAAAAAATAACTGGCATTACTTATTTGAAAAATTAAATCAGATATTTTCTTAAAAATTCAAATGCATTACTTTACTAGTTACTTGAAAAAGTAATATTATTACGTAACTTGCGTTACTTGTAATGCGTTACCCAACACTGGTAAAAATAATGCAAAAACTGACACTTCAAATGAACATTTAAAAGAAAAACATGTAAACCTTACAAAAAGTTGTCTTTGAGAATGTCTAAATATATATACAAATTCACAACTTATTAAAAATCAGAATTTTTAAACCTTTTATATAGAACTATATAGAAATCTAGTGGCTAAACCATGGAATTGCTGATTTTTTTTTTTTTTTTACTCCCACCAGATGGCACTAATCTGGCTCCAAAACTTTGATTTTAAAGGCGTTGTCTCTATTTTAACATGAAATACTGCCTTAACTGAAAGGTAATATAAAAATATTCGATTTTTGTTTGCATACTATTTTCAATGGCAATAAATTGATCATAATTATTTCATAAATATTAATTAGTACCATGAAATTCTCTCAAAATATGAAATAAAAAAGAAAAAATATTATTGAACAAAAATATATTACATTGATTTTGACAGCGAAGACCACAAGTGTGACTCCCAACTAAGGAGCGTCAAATGTTTAACCTAATAGAATTTATTAAGCCAGACCACCTGGTCACAGATAAGAAGTTTCAAACCCATGTGACTCTGAAGGTTTTGTGGTGTGGATGTATCGAATGAACAAATCAGAAAATGATACAGATTTGTACACTTCTTCTATTAAATGTCTTTATTGTTGCCGTGGACGTTCAGTGTTAGTTGATGGAAGCACGAGGCTTGAGTAAATCGCCTTTATGCAGTTGTGTGTGTTAGTAAAAGGCCTTCGGGACGCCCTGGCTGTCCGGTGTGAGAACCGTCAGGTTTCCTCTTGCGTCCTGGTCTATCTCAATGGCCTCGAACAGAGATTTGAAGTTTCCAGCTCCAAAACCCTATGGATAAGAAGACATGGTAGAATTACAGGTTTAACCAGTTCTTATGATGGAAAAAAGAGAATTAGACCCAGATAAAACTTGTAACCCTAACAACAAGTAGGTTAAAGTTAACGTAAAATCTTAAAGTAGAAAATCCAAAGTATCTTGTAAAACACACTCCAATAATCAACATTTACCTCACATTTTCTTCAACTTTGCATTTCAAACTGGAACAATTAAATAGCATGCAAAAAAAAAAAGTAACCAAGTTCCCCTAAATAATACTAAATAACTTAATGAGTACTAGCACTGCTATCATTGATGTGCAACCTCAAAAAATCTTAAAAAATATATGTTTTAAAGTTTTTACAGTTTCATGATCCTTTAACAACAAAACAGTCTTTGGATTCGATCTGTTAGTGTCATTGGGTTCATTTTCTTGCTCTATTTGGCGTTTTAAGCACCACAAAAGAAACTAAAGCCCCGTTAAATGTGATTCAGGTAGAAATGTCTTATCTTTAGGCATTTCCTTCACTTCACAAGCTTTAAAAAGCCCCTAATAAAACTATGAGCCTGTCCAAACATGTTTCTCAGAGCTCAGACTCAAACTCAATACTGTATCTGGATTTACTGTACCTCCATACAGACTATATATTTGATCTCATATATTTCATCTGATGGCATGATGAC
>JAHKKF010492409.1:0-13614 GCA_019740295.1 Labeo calbasu
ACATTAATGTGTGTTGGCAGTGTATGTACAAATCTACCCTATAATGATAACAATCCATGCAGCGGTTTTTAATTAATCTGTAAAAATAATATCCCCTTATTCAAATCGAGCCATTCTCAGGTGCCTGTCGTTGTCGCGTCACACCAAAAGAGGCTGCTCCCACGATAGTTGATTGGCATGAGCGTTTTACCTCAGATCAGTTGTAACAGTCAGACCTCTTTGTTTCGATGCCGGAGCAGGGATGTAAGTTAGACAAGAATATCTCCGATTGAGCGACTGAGGTGTTGTGTTGCTGGATGTAATAATGTACATAGTGGTCGTCATTTACTCCAGACATCTGAGCTGCTGAAGATGCAGTAGATTACGTTTGTTTGTGAAGGGAATACGCCTCCCGATCTACATGTATCCGTCTATGTTCGCGCGAATCATTCATGATCCAGCTTCACTTACAGCAGAAGTGAGTATAAGAGTTTTTTTTATGAATCTTTGCGATCGCCTTTCCTAATAATGTGCTAGTTAGCAAGCTAAACGCGGCTAAATGAACCTAAAGTAAATAGGCTCGTCTCTCCACAGAGAGAAGAGAGGGGCGGGGCGAGCAGAGCTTATTTGCATTTAAAGCAGCCTCGACCAGAATGAGATGATTTTTGCAGAGCTGATTTTGGCAAGGTAAAAAGAATGTTGTTTTACACAACCATTGAGAATTTTTAACCAAAGTATATTATAGACTTTTCATTAAGACCCTAAAGAATCATATCAACTTGTGGAAAATGGGCATTCGATGACCCCTTTTAAAATTGGACAGTTTATATACTGTAAATATACCTCAAATGCTCGTCTTGTCTAGCACGGCGTAAACTCTGTGTATTCCGGTTCAAGACAGTTAGGGCATGTCGAAAAACTCCAATCTCATTTTCTCTTCCAACTTCAAAATCGCCTTACATTGCTGCAGAAGTACCGACCCAGTGTTTACAAGGTGAACGTGCAAAGAAGATCAAACGCCCTTTACAAAGAAGTTAAGACAGCGATGTAGTACGATTTTGAAGTTGGAGGAGAAAATGAGATGGGAGTTTTTCGACATACCCTAACTGTACTGAACCGGAATACACAGAGTACACGCAGTACACGATCGTTTAACTAGATAAGACTGTTCTTCCTCAGCTGGGATCGTTTAGAGCCCTTTGAAGCTCCATTCAAACTGAATTTTGGAAGTTCAAATTCACAGGCACCATAGCAGTCCACTATGTGGAGAGAAATCCTGAAATGTTTTCCTCAAAAAACATAATTTCTTTACGACTGAGGAAAGAAAGACATGAACATCTTGGATGACAAGGGGGTGAGTACATTATCTGTAAATTTTTGTTCTGGAAGTGAACTTCTTTAATACAAATACCAAATTCTTAAACATACATGAAAGCTCTAATAACGCCCACAAATTGCACACATGCTAAATGAACTCAGTTTTGCAACAAGATTCTTTTGAAATCAGTTTAACATGCTCATTTGGTGCTTGGCTAATTAATATTTTTGCAGAAACTGCATTTCTCAGAATTCTTTGATGAATGGGAAATTCAAAAGAACAGTGTTTATTTAAAACAAATCTTTCATAACATTCTATATCACTTTTGATCAATTTAATCTTTCCTGGATAAAAGAATACATTTCTTATCAAAAAGAAAAACTCCCACTGACCCTGACTTTTGAATGGTAATATATAAAATAAGAAATTGTGCTCTTGGCACAGTCTTTTATGGTTGGCTATAAAGGCTGTACGCTTTTTACAGCTTGCATAATTAAATTTTCGGTTTGATACGGTTAAATGGAGTAAATTTCCCTCACTAATTAACCATGCTAACATATTGTAGAGTATCGTTTGGCATGAATCCACTGCTAATGTTCTCCATCTCTGTCCTGCTTCAGGAGCTCTCTTCTAGCATCTGGAGGTCAGTGCAGTCAAGGAAAAACCCCGCCACGCTCTCCCTCCTACAGCAGCTCTCCAGGACCCAGCGGGTAAGAACACACAGTCGGATTAACGTACGACGCCAAAAAAATGAGTAATGAAATGACCTGTTCATGTCCGGGCATTTCAGTTGTTTTTTGCAAGTAAATAGGGATGAGTCATCATAGTTGCCTAGTCATGGAATTATTTATTTTATTTTCATTTTTTAATTTTTAATATTTATTTTGATTTACATTTATTTATTTTATTTTTTTAAATCTGTTTTTATGTTTATTTATTTTGGTGCTGGTGCTGGTGCTTTAAATAATTAAATGTGCAGTTTTCAGGTCACATGTAGCAGCAAGGCAGAGAATGACTTTTCCTGTCTAGCTAAGGCTAATCTTTTCACTCTTTGATTTCTGGGTCATTGAAGTTCAGGGCTTTTGCCATAAGGGAAATGAGTCCTAGATTGGCTTGAGGATTGCATCTTTGATGGGCACAGATCGTCCTGTTCTCCTTCATTATTAAACAAGGCCCAAGAAACGGCCACGCACAATAGGCGGTCATAAAGCTCTCCCAGCCTCTGCCTTTGCCTGTTTTCGTAGATCCTATCCAGAAATGTCCTGTGAGATTTGATATGTTTTTGTTTTATCGATTGGTTGCTGGAAGATACTGATGTTTATGCTTTTATGTTTTCCCTTTTTCCTATCTGTCTCTTTCTATTTGTTCAATTGCTCCATATCTTCGGCCCTCCCTGTGCTTTTTATTTACGCCTCATTCTCAGCAGGCCGAGTGAGTTTTCTGGGAGTAACTATGGCAACTATGGGCAGTCTATACCCATTCCAGTCCCCACACAGATTCACAACTACCAGCGCATGGAGCAAAACCTCCAGTTCCCAGGTCAAGAGGGCTCTCCACAGTGAGTGAAAGCACATTCTTAATGTTTCGAATTGGAATTTTAATTCACTTGGCCATGCTTCACAGGAAGTAGAATAGGAATTTGATTTGAAATGACAAGAAGAGGCATTTACTGAATTTTGATTCAGAGAAAGTCAGCAAAGGCTTTTTTTTGGTCCAACACAAGTTTTGCAGCAAAAACTAAAAATTGCATCATTTATTATGCGTTCATATGTAAATAATGTTTTTTCTTGACTGATAAGATGTTTTATCAGTCAAAATTTTTAATTTAACTTTTAAACAGCACCACAAAATGTCGGACACATTGTAATCACTTTATACAAATAAATGTTGACATAAACATTTTAATTATCTGAGTATGTTAGATTAATAATTTTGGAAAGTATTGTTTCAACATGGTCTATAAAATGGAGGTTAATTTAATAAACATAATTAAAAACAATTTTCTATTCTGTGTTTAAGGATAATTTATACAAGAAAAAAAATACAAGTATTATTAAAAATTACAAATAAAGTAGTACATGAATTTGGGCTGTCAAACGATTAATCGCATCCAAAATAAAAGTTAGTGTTTACATAATATATGTGCGTGTACTGCATATACTAATACACATATATTTTAAAATATATATAAATATATATTATACTTTTCTATACTTTTATTTTGGAAGCGATTAATTGTATATATATATATATTTTAATTTATTTAAATTGTTTTGTATCTAAAACAAGCATTTGTACAGAGTTCTGGCATAAAACTCTAGATGGCGCCATTCCGATAGATCTAGCTCAATCTGACCTGGCGACATCATTGTCACATGGCAGCTGATTGGTTCTCTCCTGTATCGGTAGCCAGTATTCAAATACCTGGCTTTTGTTTGCTGTAGCATTTTGCAGCGCACTTCAGAAATCCTCCACCTTCCCCAGCTCCACCTGTATAGATCTGCTACGGGGTGTTTCATGTATGCTATATAGGGGTTATACATATGTGTTATATGTGTATTTCTTACATGCTTACAGTAGCATGTTGTGGATGTATTGGCAGTAGCAAGTCTCGGTACTTGCTCTGCCGCAGCAGCAGCGGCGTAGCAGATCTGTTCCGCCAAGGCCAAATACATTAACATTGTCATGTACATTACCATGCCAATCCCTTCGAGAGTTGTCATGAACGAAATTCATTTTCTTCTCTTTCTTTTTTCTGTCTGTCTCTTTCTTTTCCTTCCTTCTTTCTTTCTTTCGCAGGTCTGGCACAGTCCAGAGGTGTGGCAGCGGGAGCTTTTTGGCCTGTGGAAGGACAGGGCCTTCTCCTCCTCAGTCTGGCTCTGCTCTCACTTCCCGCAGGCTGTCTACAGGAGGCGCGAAACCCTTCCAGCTCTCTCCACAGGGTGAGTTCTGCTTTCTTTTGCCCAGATCCCTAGTTATGTCACTGTAGCTAAAGATGATTTAGGAACCTTTGTGTTTTTGAACAAACTCTCTGGCTCTCTCTCTCCTTCCCTGCTCTGCTTTTGTCTCAAAAGTGGGCACAATTCCTGAGTTGCCAGGCCAAGTTTGCCCAGCAAGTGCAGAAATGGGTCACAGGGGCTCTCGGGGTGGAGGTAAAATCATTGTTCCTCTGGTTGCATACTGTTTGTTTTATTTAATGGGGCATCAGTATTTCATAGCCCAGTTACTTTTTCTTATGTAAATGTTTCATGTCAAGAAAGTTGGGGAACAATTGCTTTCAGCTCTTCCCAGAATGTAAATATGTTATCAATTAGTGTTTTTTCTTTATTTTTGTTTTTAGAAACCAAGGTTCGGCCACAGCAGCAGGGTCTAGGCACTCGGCTCAACAGCGCCCCCTGTTTGCTGGAGGCAGCTGGTGGGTGCAGGCAGAAGATCAGGAAGCAGCATTCAGACCCGGTGGTGGCCCCTCAGGGAAACATGATGCCCTTTAGGACCCTGCACTCCTCACCCAGGCTTAGTGAACTTATGCAACGCAACCCCCTACCAACCATCCTGGGTTCTCCTTCCAGAGTAAGATTTCATTCTGTAATTTAAAAAAATAATAATAAAGCAAAGCTGGGTTTTCAGCAGCCATTATGTATGTTATCCAAGATGTTCATGTTTTTCTTTTTTCGGTCGAAAAGAAATGATTTTTGAAGGAACCATTCCAGGATTTTTCTTCATATAGTAAACTTTAATGGTGACCAATGGGTTAAAGGTGCAAATTGCAGTTTCAGTGCACTTTCAAGTGGCTCTACATGATCCCAGCCAAGAAATAAGGTGCTTATGTAGCAAATCTATGTATGTACTTTTAACCACAAATGCTTGTCTTGCACTAGTTCTGCAATGTGCGTCCGCGACTTCATGCGTTACATAATCACGTTGGAAAGGTCACATACAGTTAATTCTCTGTCTGTGTACTAGGGTTCAAAAAGGTAGGGTAGGGTGAAAAACTCCATCTCATTTTCGCCTCCAACTTCAAAATCGTCCGACAGCGTTGTTTTTCCTTTCTTTGTAAAGAGCGTTTGACTTTCTTTGCACGTTCTCTTTGTAAACACTGGGTCGGTATTTACACCTACATCACACGTGACCTTTCCAAAATGACTACGTAATGTGTTAAATCATGAGCGCAGAGTTAGTGCAAGAAGAGCATTTGTGGTTAAAAAGTATATAAATTGTATAGAAAGTATAGAAAATGGTCAATCATTTCACTAGATAAGACCCGTATTCCTCGACTGGGATTTTGAAACTGCATTAAAACTGCAATTTGGGCCTTCAACCCATTGGCTCCCACTGAAGTCCACTAAATGGAGAAAAATCATGGAATTGCTTCCTCCTTTTTTTTCGGCTGAAGAAAGAAAGAACAACTTGGATGACTTGGATTTTTTTTAACGCTGGTATGAGTACTGACTGATAAATGCAAACAAATAATGTAAAAATATCCTCTCCTTTCCTCCCAGGCTATGCCCCCGTTTGAGTTTCCCAAGCCCCCGAGTTCCCCAAACATGGTCACATTTCTGACCCACCAGGGCCTCAGACCAGCTCAGGGAGAGGCTAGTTTGTCACCTGCCTACCAGTCTGATGAAAAGAAAGGCTTTGGGAGGTAAGAAAAGAATAGTTATATGCATATAGTCTCCAAACTAGTATTTGTCTAGCTGTCTACATGGGCAGTGTTTTAAACAAAATGCAGCCTCTTAAGTTACAATGACGCTCTATAAAAAGCTAGTCAGCTCTTCTAGTTTTGGAACAGAACCCTGGACTCAAGCTGATACAACTCTCTGTCCTTTGCATTCCTTACTGCTTTTATTTTTTCTTTTCTTTTGCTTTCTCTTTTATAATCTTATTCACTCTTTTTCTTGTCGGAACAGGTCTCAGAGTGCTGGCCGCCTATCTGACGTGCTGCTGATGGCAGCATTTGGGGGACAGAGAGGAGAAAGAGGCAGCATGGAGAATCTCAACTCTGACAGAGCCATAGACATCACAGGTCAGCTCATTGACAAATGTATTCGTTTGAAAAAATAAAATCATATATTTAATGTGAAGCTGCATACAGTCTGCATTTAACACACTCTTGTTTTTCTGCTTACAGTGCCACCTGGTGGTGGAGGCTTCGTGGTGGGTTCGGGTAGCCCTGCTCGAGTGGTGTTCACCGTGGGTTCTCCTCCCAGTGGAGGAACACCTCCTCAGAGCTCTCGCTCAAGGAAGTTCTCAGGTGAGTTATTTTTCCCCCTTCAGTTTTGCCTCTGTTTGGATTTAAAGGGATAGTTCACCCAAAAATAAAATTCTTTCATTAATTGCTCACCCTCATGTCATTCCAAACCTGTAAGACCTTCGTTCATCTTTGGAACATAAGCAAAAATTGCAAACTTTTTAAAAATTTAAGGTTGAAACACTGATGTCACATGGACTATTTTAAGGATGTCCTTACTGTCTTTCTGGGCCTTGAACGTGTCAGTTGCATTGCTGTCTATACAGTGTCAAAAAGCTCTCAGATTTCATCAGAAATATCTTTATTTGTGTTCCGAAGATGAACGAAGGTCTTACGAGTTTGGAGCGTGAGTAGTTAATGATAGAATTTTAATTTTTGGGTGAACTATCCCTTTAACATGGCTCCTTCAGTGTAGCACTGACCTGAACCCTTTCGGTGTCTCACAGCAGGCTCTTCAAGCTCCATTAGTCCAGCAGGGTCCCTCACCAGCCGCTACCCACAAACGGGCATTTGCATGGACGGCTACGAAGGGTCCTCAAGTCCCCGCTATGGATTTACTGACCCCATCTCAGCTGTGACTTTTGAAGCCCCTGAACTACCAGAGGAGACCCTAATGGAGGTAAGCAACAAATTTACTGCATTACTTTTTAATAGAGTCATGTTAGCAAGTTTATGTTTAAATCTAACACCACATCTCTCTCCACTGCAGCAGGAACACACTGAGACTCTGCGCAGGCTCCGGTTCATGCTGGACTTTGCTCGCTGTATGGTGGAGGTGGCAGGATCCCGGAGTGGAGAGGCTGCCCAGGCCGATCTCTCTTCCACCAGCCTGCTCCAGCAGCAAAGCTTGGTTGCTGACCAGATCAGCTCTCTGAGCCGAGAGTGGAGGTGAGGAGATGCTGCCATCTCTAATCTGTCTAGCAATGTGTCACACTTGCTGTTTGTTCTATAGAGCATCTATGACAGCAGAAGGACAGTGTCTTTAGTGTTGTGTAATAACCTGTAACTTCAAAGTCTATAACAGGTTTTGTGTAGAGTGGTGTTCAATACATGTGTGTTTATTTTGTCAGTTATGCTGAGCAGTTGGTGCTTTACATGAAGATTGCAGAGCTCTTGTCATCTTCATTACACACAGCCATGGAAGGCATCAAGCAGGGAAAACTCTACCCCTCAACCACAGTCAAACAAGGTCAGCAGCTCATAAATTTAAAAACTGGTCCAAAGCATTTGTACAATCAAATATGTGACCCTGGACCACAAAACCAGTCTTAAGTAGCACGGGTATTTTTGTAGCAATAACCAAAAATACATTGTATGTGTCAAAATTATAATTTTTTTTTTTTTATGCCAGAAATCATTAGGATATTAAGTAAAGATCATGTTCAATGAAGATATTTTGTAAATGTCCTACCGTAAATGTATCAAAACTTAATTTTTGATAAGTAATTAATTGACCCTTATGACTGGTTTTGTGGACCAGGGTCACATATATTTATATACAATATAAATTTATATACAAGTACAAATTTAAAATTGTTTTTTTTTCAAATTATTTAGATGTATATAAATGTATATTGACCTAAAATATTTAGTAATTTAGTCATTTAACAACACATTTGCATGTTTAATCTGTTGCATGTTCTCTGATGTCAGTTAATGTTCACATGGCATACAGGCCAATGAATAAAATATTTCATCTTTTTATTACGGACCCACAGTGTTTTATGGGACGAAGATATAGTACACTACCAGTCAAAAGTTTTTGAACAGTAAGATTTTTAATGTATTTTTAAAGAAGTCTCTTCTGCTCACCAAGCCTGCATTTATTTGATCCAAAGTACAGCAAAAACAGTACAATTTTGAAATATTTTAACTATTTAAAATAACAGTTTTCTATTTGAATATATTTTAAAAGTGTAATTTATTCCTGTGATTTCAAAGCTGAATTTTTAGCATCATTACTCCAGTCACATGATCCTTCAGAAATCATTCTAATATTGTGATTTAACTTTTTTGTTATTATTATTATTATTATTATTATTATGTTAAAAACAGCTGAGTAGAATTTTTTTCAGGTTTTTTTTAATGAATAGAAATACAAACGCTTTTTATTTCAGATAAATGCACATTTTTTAATTTCTATTCATAAAAAGAATCCTGAAAAAAGTGTACTCAACTACTTTAAATATTGTTAATAATAATAATAATTAAAAAAAAAAAAAATATATATATATATATATATATATATATATATATATATATAAACAGCAAATCAGCATATTAGAATGATTTCTGAAGGATCGTGTGACACTGAAGACTGGAGTAATGATGCTGAAAATTTAGATTCGATTTAGATAAATGCAGGTTTGGTGAGCAGAAGAGATTTCTTTAAAAAACATTAAAAAACTTTTGTAAATCAGTAAAAATGTCCATAAAGTGGAACTAAGAATGTGTTTACACCTTGAATTTATTTGTTTTTTCCAGTGGTGAGGAGGCTGAATGACCTGTATAAGTCCAGCGTGATGTCCTGCCGATCTCTGAGCGCTCAGCTGGAACGATTCTTCTCCCGTAAACACAAACTCATGGACCACATCAACAGCATCACCGCAGAGAGGCTCCTTTTCAGCCACACTGTACAGATGGTAAGAAAATAGCCTAGAAATGTCAAGAAATTATGACTTGTGTGAATTTTAGCTTTCAACAGCTGCTTGTCAGGCGTCTTCAAGAAATGGTCTGGTCTTACAGGTGCAGACGGCTGCTCTAGATGAGATGTTTCATCAAGGCGAAGCATCAATTCAGCGCTACCATAAGGCCTTGCTGCTCATGGAGGGTCTGTCTCTCCTTCTCACAGATCAGGCTGACATCCTCAGCGTTAGCAAGTGTGAGTAATAGTCTTCAGCACATGTTTTAACATTTAAGATGCCATTTTAAAATCGTTTGCATAACCAGCATGATATTTCTCGACAGGCAAACAATGCATCGAACGCCGTCTCACCGCCTTGCAGTCAGGTCTCTGTGGGTAAAGCCTTTCCACCACGCTGCTGTTACATCAAGATCCCAGTTTCTCCCTCCAGCAACTTTTTCCAGTAATGTAGGGGAGGGAACGGCTCTCTGATTGGACCACGTTGACCTGATTGACAGCTGATGTCATAAAGGTGGAGACAGATGCAAAGATTCGGATGTGTTGCCACTTTCAATCATCGCAGACGCAGAAGGACAGAATAATACCTGTGTCTAGTCGAGATGAAACTTGTTTCCACAATTATCCTCTCACGGAGCTTAAATGTAGTACAAACATGTTTCTCAGCGCACTTGTTGGCTCACACAGGAAGTGGTTGCGTGCTATAAATGGGTTGTGCAATGTTAGACGAGGTTTATCCACCCCAGAACATCGGTTTCTTGTATTTTCCTTAGTTTGTAGTAAGCGATCTGCCCATTCACTACGTTAGCTTGCAGAGAGACAATATAGAACACTTTTAGGATGTTTAATAGCGATTTAATAGTGCGTTTGGGGGTGCTTTGTGTGATTTGAAGTCAGTTTGTTTTGTTTGTTTGTTTAGTCGGTTGGTTTAATTCCAAATGTCCAGTTTAGAAGATATAATCTCTGGATGAATGTTGCAGACTGGCACCATTATATGCACCACTTGAATGTTGAGAGGCCCAAATTCTCCCTCACTGGGGAGATTAATCAGAAATTCAATGACCAAATTACAAGCCATTCAAAAAAATGACTAATTTTGCCAATTATTTAAAAAACATTCTCATTGTTTCACAAATGGAAACTGTATAAAGCCAGCAAAATCATTTGTAGCACTTTAGTGAATGTTTACCAAGTAAGAGCATGTCAAATCGCTGTTTCCTGCTTAAATTGTCTAGGAAATTAATATTGTGTGCGGTGTTTGGACATCTCTTATGACCTGTTCAGTTTCTTCTTTTTTTAAAATAGCTATTGTGTTTTTATTTTGTGTTTGGCAATCATTTGTCTGAATGTAGTTTGGCTTTTAAATTTGTCGCAATAGGGCAAGACAAAATTCCCGCGCCTTTACAGATTTTAGCTGTTATTTGGTCCAAATATTATGCCAGAAAGATCAGTAATACAGTTGGGGTCAAACGTTTACACACACCTTGTGTTATGTTAATTATTTTACCAAAATCAGAGGGATCATACAAAATGCATGACCTGAATAAGACATTTTAGATAAGACGTTTACATATAGTCCACACAAGAAAGTATTTGAATTTATAAAAATTACCACTCTCAAAAGTTTACATACACTTGATTCTACCGTGTTGTTACCTGAATGGTTCACAGCTTTGTTATTTTGTTTAGTGATAGTTGCTCATGAGTCCCTTGTTTGTCCTGAACAGTTAAACTGTCCGCTGTTCTTTAGAAAAATCTTTCAGGTCCCACAAATTCTTTGGTTTTTCAGCATTTTTGTGTATTTGAACCCTTTCCAACAATGACTGTAAATTTTGAGATCTATCTTTTCACACTGAGGGACTCATATGCAACTATTACAGAAGGTTCAAGTGCTCTCTGATGCTCCAGAAGAAAAAAAAACACGCATTAAGAGCCAGGGGGTGAAAACTTTTGAACAATTGCAATGTGTACATTTTTCTTATTTTGCCTAAATATCATATTTTTTATTTTATTTCTACCCTTCAGAAGCTACAGAAAATACCTGTATGTTTCCCAGAAGGCAAATTAAGTTAAATTTACCCTGATCCTCAGATTTCAAAAGTTTCAAAATGGCTGTTAATGCATCATTTCTCCTTCTGGAGCATCAGTGAGCGTTTGAACCTTCTGTAATATTTGCAAATGAGTCCTTCAGTTGTCCTCAGTGTCAAAAGATGGATCTCAAAATCATACAGTCATTGTTGGAAAGGGTTCAAATACACAAAGATGCTGAAAAACAAAAAAAACACAGCTGTGGATCATTCAAGCGACAACACAGTATGAAGAATCAAGAGTATGTAAACGTTTGAACAGGGTTATTTTTATAAACTCAAATATTATTTTATCTTGTGGAATATATGTAAACTATGTGAAATTTCTTATTCCAGTCAGTACTAAATAAGAAACTCCCTCTTATTTTGGTAAAATAATGAGCATTTTGCAGATTCTACAAGGTGTATTTTAAACTTTTGACCTCCACTGTAGGTATTGGCGTTGTCGTTGGCATAAAAAAACGACACAATTTCTTGATTGTACCTCTTATTGAAATCATATGTGTGCCCTGGTGATCAGTCCTGTTCCTGATTTCCTTCTGGGACTTTAATTGCCCCTTTTAGTGTTTGCTCTGAGGACAGAATGTACTTCCTTTTGGGTTGTGCATGCATAGTTGTTCCTGTTGTTGACGTGAGCTGTGTATAAACTGAAGCAGGTATATAAAGGACAGTAGTGAATTCTATAGCTTGCACTGTTTAAGGACTTTTTTGGTTAGGGAAGCAGAAGACATTCAAAACCGAGCGGACCATTTAGTGTGAACACATTTCCCTCGCATACTTTTTGTAGAGTCAGTGCTTTTTAGCCTTATTTCAATTGTGTTGTATATGAACAGTGTGTTTATGTGTTGAAAATATTTAAAACATTTTTAAAATGTGCCTTTAAAGAAAAAAAGCAAAAACTGAAACACTGAAAAAATATTTCGCTCTGTTATATTTCCTTTTTTTCTTTCGTTTTGAACATTGTCAGTATGGAGTGAGTTGTGGTTGAATTTGATTGGGTTGAGATGCAGTGGGATTGATTTAGTTTTGCTTCACTTTTACGTGTGTGTGAATGTATTTGTGTGTGTTTAAGTATCATACATACTAGTTTTCTTTGAATAATCCGAAGTGCGGTGTCATGATAGTGAGACATAAGCTATTGTTATTTCTGTTTTGAGTTCCAAAGGCCAGTTGACATTGTAGTAACATGCATTTTTTTTCCTCTAATACATACCAGTTGAATTGCAATTTTAACAACTTTTGTTAAAAGAGTAATAGCTTTTTTATTTTCTCTCTTTGAGCAGTTTGAGGATTATGCTGCATTTGTTGTGCTTTTTAAATTGCATAAAATAAAAACTGTTTAATCCATCAAATGTTAATCGCCGCCTATGGCCACTGGATGTATCGTGACACTTTAAATCGCTATGTACCGCATGAAGTGTTTGGTCATCTGATTTAAGCATCACGTCGTCGTTGATCTGCGGACACTAAAACTTGCAATATGTGAGCTCACCAGTTCTGCATTACTACACTACACTGATGTCCTCATTTTGTTGTCCAGTAATAAAGACATATATCTGTTTTACCTTGATCTCTCAGTATCATGTGTAAATATGGATTGTAAATTATCGCTTTCCAACTTGTAAATTTAACAAACGCATGGAGATTTGCTTTCCGTCACCCTCTCCCCACCAAAGATATGAACGTTCCCAGTTGTGACTGTTGATGAACATTTACAGTTGTTTGTTCTGTAAAAAGACCTGTACACACTCTTTCATGTCTATATAAAATGTAACTTTTTTGCTTTAAATAGTACAGCACCAATAAAAGAGGAAAACTGAAATAAATTGCCTTTTTGGTTGTTTTAAACTCCATTTGAGGTGTTTTTTTGTGAGCTGTAGTCTGAAAAATATTAAAAAATAATTTTTGAAATATTTTTAAAAAATTATATAAGAGTTTTACAATTGCACCTTTTACAAGTATTTATTTTTAATTTAATATCAATATATTTTTTATAAATATAATTTGTGAAATATTTAAAAAAAAAATAACAGTTTACATAAAAATTTTACAATTATAACTGAATGTAAATATTAAATTGTATAATTTGATTGAATTAATATCAATATTTTTACAATTGTTTATAATTTATAAACGTATAAATATATATATATAAAATACACAAATTATATATATGTATTTTATATATAAATATTTCTGATAAATATTTATAATTTGTGAAATATTAAAAAAATTAACATTTTATATAAGAATTTTTAGAGAGAATATTTTATATATAATATATTTTAAATATTTATATATTAAATATTTTTAGAATAGTTTATAATCTGTAATTTATATT